>JAHWXV010538515.1:0-14408 GCA_024586415.1 Phrixothrix hirtus | reverse complement strand
TAACGCTATTCTATACAGACTAAGCTCCCTATCATGAACGGGTTACTCTGTAAGCCAGCACGTAGTTGCCCGTGCCGCGACTACTAGGAAGTATACGTAAGGCACTGACACACTCGGGAACTTATATAACTAAGAGTTCTAAAAAAAAAACATTATACAAGATTGTTTTTATACGTCTGTTTTAAAAGCTAAGAGAAAAAATAAATACAAACTTTAATAGAAATATTTCCTTGTCATCAGTACTTCTTGTCCTATATCACAGTCTTAATAAAATTACATAATAAATTAACAAAACAGTAACTGACAAAATAATTACACAAATTAATGTTCAAATAAGATTATGGCGTAAAAAATAGATTCTTCATATATTTTTAAAAGAAGGCGCTATTTCTTCTTGCGTAATGTTTATTCTATAGCACTGTAAGGGCGCTTATGAATTTGACTACCTTCACTATAATAATTATATGAAAGTATCCTGCTAATGATGTTATTCACGAAAAATGTTCTATTAATATCTAAATTCAATAAATACTCAAGGGACTTAAGTATTCGTTGTTTATATAATTAAGAGTTCTGAAAACATTTTAACCTTCCGAGTTCATAGTGGAGTCGTAGTGACCCCATAAGTTACATTTTAAGAAATAAAACTCTATTCAAGATTTTCAATTTAAATATTCTACTTTCTAATCCTATTTGTGACATTTTTGTACGTGGTAATTGATGAGCCTGCGTGATTTGCAAAAATGTCTATTAAAAAATTTGTAACGCCTTGAACTGACATTATATACATACCTATATACGAGATTTCTCTTACCGTGCGTGTTGTGTATCGGTAGCTCAGTGATATAGCGTGCGTCATGTAAGCGTAAAGTCCTGAGTTTGAGCCTCAGTCGATGCAGAAAATTTTTAAATAGTAGTAAAAGTAATTATCTCAAATATATAAATTTTAAAAAATTAACTTCATATATATATATGCATATGTGTATATTGTTAATTGTTTTCATTGCATTATAACGACATTTAGTTTATCAATTTTATTACTAAATGATAGCTTTAAATTGCATTGATTTGCAGCTATTGGGTAATACATTTTTGTAATTTGAAAATTTAGCGATTAATTGCCCAGTCCATGAGCTTCTCTTTCATAATCTCTCTTTCTCTCTCTTTCTCTCTCTCTCTTTCTCTCTCTCTCTCTCTCTATTTTGCTCAATCTGTTGCAGATTTTTCATCTATCACCCGGACATTCCGTTGCGATATTCCTAGGATATCTTTTTTGTTGTAAACCTTATATATATCCGTAATAATTGTCATAGGATTTACGTTTCTTCCCGTTCATTTCTAGACTCGTGTTTCCCTTGACTGATATTTCCAATTTTTCCTTTTATTCCGTGGTTCTGCAATTTACAATTACCGCTCCACTCTTTTTAGCCCTTATTGCTTTAAGGATCCCTCACGTTTACTTCGCGTAATCGCACACCTACCTTTGCGGATAGCATCTGTCGCATTTTTTTTCTTTCTTCTTCCTCTTTGACTTTTATTTCGAACCGCTTCTTTATGTTGGGCATTTTCTACGTCGGTATAGTTCTCTCGGTTTCGATGTTTATTGTTTCTCGACATAAATTTAAAGAAAGACGTTAAATCCTATATTAGATTTAAACTTGACATAACTACTATACTGTTTCTGTGATATTTCAAATTTTTCGCACAATAATAATATTACAAGGTTTGTAGATAATCAGCTAAAGTACTTAACTGTTAAGATGGTGTTTGAACTAACTGTTTTGCAATATGGTAAGACGTTCCTTGAGTAATTTATCATTCCATTGCTAATAGTACAGTCAAAGCTTTCTAAGTTGGCAGGCATAAATTGAACAGTGAATTCTTCAGTCGTAAAACATGAGTTAATGTTGTGAGTTGTGGCTTTATTGGAGAAGTTGTTCAAAGTGAGTATTAACTCGCTTCAACTACGAATTATTTAATATGTATAGTTGAAATGTACCATTTTATGTCAGCTACTTGTATATGATATCAACAAAAAATATATTGCGATCGCTGCATCCGTTGGTGATCCTTTTGACGGCATCTTTCACTTATATTTTTGCCGGAAAGGTAGATTTCAGTCAGAGATTGGTAACTGTTATATTTAGTTTGCTTGCTAACTGTGAATAGAATTCATTAAAGTAAACTGGCGATTTCTAGCGTCAAAAATGATTTTTTTCGACGGTACCTCGTATACGTTTATTTGGCTTAGCGTCTTAGTGACTTTTTGTTTACACCTTCTATACAATCAGTTTGAGCGGGTTATTGTGCACAAAATTTTTCCTAGCTTGTAACTTGTGTTTGTGACTTTTTATTAATTTTGTTAATACAATTCAGAATTTTTCGTCGTATTTTATTATTAAAAATGATTATGATAGCTAAACAATAATATTTTATTCATTAAATTTTGATGGAAGAATATGAACACAGTCTATTTGCAGTTCTAACCTAATTATTTCCATCGATTGTATCTTATTGGTTACTCTTTGACAGATTTAAGAAATTCTTCTTTAATAATTAATTGATTTACTTCAATTAAACTTGAACTGGTTGTAGTTTTTGGTAACTAATGTAATTTTATAGGATTTGTTGTGATCCTAGAGAGCACGGACCCCTTTTGCAGAACAATAGCTTTATAGCTTTGTTATCTTTACCTGAAAAGTTGAATATACATTTGTCACTAGTTTTACTTATTTTGTAGGTCCCCACCAAACAACAAATTCGGCCCTTGTCATTCGCGCATGCTCGACTTGGAAACATCAACGCTAGGCAGATGTGCACCAAATATAATTGAATAAACTAATTTTATTTAAGGATAAGAAGGACAGAATACTTGCATTACGACAAATATAATTGCCAAGAAATTAAATTGATAAACTGAATCTAAATTATGGAAACCACAACGAATTTGTAAACTGAAATTTGTCATGTAAAAGAACATTTAAAAATCTATACAATATGCCAATACCCATACGCAATTGATCCTAGGCGTAGCGCATTAGGCTATATTCTCTAAAGGTCACTACTATCCGGAGGAAAAGTGCGACTCTCAAAATAAAACGTCACAAGCAGTAAGTTATAATTTGCTTCTGCCGTTGAATATATATGATTTTTATTAGTTTCAGCGATCTTGGTTGAAAATCCAGCACATTTTGAAGGGTTACATAACCCTTCGGAAGTCGTGGCTTATTCTGTAACGCAGGAGCTCGCGGCATATCTCACAGACGCACGTTACATTTCTAGAATTTCTATGCTTTTTTATGTGTGTTATGAACTTGTGGTGTTTCAATCTAATTTTTTGCGCTTACTTTGCTGGTGTTTAAAGTTTAAATAGCACGAAAAGAGATAACACTAGTAATTATATTAATTTATTAAGACAAACGTGTATCCCCTATTTCGTCATGCGTTTCCAAAAACTATCGATGAATTTCCTCAATGTCCCTGGGGTTGGTTATATCGTATACTCGCTTACTCGTTGTCACAAAATTATTTAACGTTTTAGTAAACTTTATAACGTACTGCGTTAAGTCGCGGTAACTCACAGATACAATTGGAACCACCTGCAAATAGTTACTATGCGTGATTCTTTATAAACGACCTAATTTTGCAAGGGGAAACCGAAAGAATCTAGCGACAGCTAGACGTAATTGTAACGAGATATCCGTTGTCAAATCCGAAATATTAATATAAATAGTGCTCGTGTATCTAGATACACCGAGACCTTCGGATGGCTAATAAGATTATACTAAAATGTCCACAAAAGTAACGCTCGAAACAAGGACCTTTCCTTTTTCCCAGGGCATGAAAGTTAAACTCCCAGGTCTTCTGCTATAGACGTGCAAAACTCCACCTGCTTCTACGATGCAAGGGATACTTGCTGAGGAATAAGCGCGCCTCAGGTATCATTAAATAATGAGTAACACATGAATTTTCTAGCACTTTTGCGACGTGAAAGACCATTGTGTTCTAGTTTTTTCATTACCCATTATCCCAAAAAGTAAATATGAGGTTGACAAATTTCAATCCCTAACCTAACCGAAACTGAAGTTTGTAAAGATTCTTTATTCAAAAAGTTTCCAATTTCTAAGAAGGTAAACCTAGTAGCCAAGCAGGGGATTCAGGTCCAAAAGATGCAAAAAGAATAACTTTATTTCACAAACCATAAGGAAGAATGCACTCAATAAAGGAACGCTTTATAAGCAAAACGTCCTAGTTACGTTGTGAAAATGGCGAATAAGGAATTTCCAAATTCGGATAATGTTTCAACCAACAAGACAAAGAATTCGACTTATACTTAATCACATAATCTATGTGAAATGGAGAAAGGATACTTCCAACGAGATCCAAATTACAATGAAGACATACAAAAAATTGTTGTAATGCATGTTTCAAGAATATAGTTGAAATATGTATGTTTAAAACATTTTCTAGTGTTCTCGGATGGTTATGTAAAAGTTGTAAAAATTTGGGAAAATTTACAGAAAAGACACCTTCGGTAATGATAATTGAAGTTAGACACACACGACAATAATGCCTCTAAGTAAGAATAAGGCTGTTTGAGCTGTACTATTGTATATATTGTCTCCTAATAAAAAAGCGTCTAGATGCTTAATAAAAAATCAATTAGTAGAAGAAGAATCGTTAATGGAAATAATGTGTACATCTAGTACAAACATCCTTAGTGAGCTTAAAATAGTAATTTCATTTATATTAGTAAAGTTTAAACAAAAGTTTATTTGACAAAAAATTAGAAGTATTGGGAACTAAACCATTTTAGTAATTGATTCAGAATTTTATAGTAGATATTTTGAAGAATCTCGTATAATGCCATCAAGGTACCAAATATTTAATTCAGAAATTGATCTTTGAATTATCTAGTAAATAGCTAAAGTGAAAGCATATGTACAAGATGGTAACCCTGTTGGCACTGGAACGAAGATTTTACTAATTTTTCGTTATATAATATAATATAATAGCGTTGCCAAAGGTATTCATATAGCAGAAGTATTTTTTCCTTTAACCATAGGCTCATGATAATCTCTTTCAATAAAGTTCAAAATATTTGTTCAAATATGCTCAGATCTAACGCTAAGGAATTGTTGAAATCTAAGTGAATTAATCCAAATCCCGTGAGATTCAACATTAGAAGAATTAAATAAATATACAGTTATTTCATTTTTATAAATATTGTATACCTTAATTAGTATAAAACGGTATACTAAACATAACCCAAGCAGTTTTATGACTAATAAAAAAAGGGTAGCTTGGGAAATAATAAACTTTAAGTAAGTCCAAAAGGTACGTCTGTGCAATAAGCATAGAAATTTCAAAGTTAGTGAAATAAACTAAAGTTCGGATGTGCCGTGACGAATTGTGCTAATAAAGGAGTTATTTAAGAAGAGTTTTAAAGCCATAAATATAAAAAACTTGAAATAGCCACTGTAAAATATACAGCTCAAGCGCCTGCGGACCCAAGCAACATATTCAACGACTTCAAGCTGAACACGAACAAAAATCAGCTTGAAGTGTAGATACAGAATTTACCAAAGAAACTGAAAGAGAACTAGCGGAAATTCATAAAAAGCGTAAAACACGTAAATCTAACATCCATTCCGTGAAGTGCTAACATAGAGTACGTATGCACCGCTAACGCAGCGGAAAGATCAAAGCTATTTCCGCAACATGAATCAAACTGTTAATTAGGTCAAGTATGCACTTAGAACATATCGATATAAAATCTAGAGTGGCATCCTCTACAACACAAAGTCCAATAAAATGATTACTAACAGGAAAGTAATTAACTTAAATAGAGTCCGGGAGAATAACTGGGAAGAAAGCCGCAAATTTTAATAACGGTCCGAAGTAAGAGACATTAAGCACCACCGTGACACCACGAGCCAAAACAGTCTGTAAGTTTACAATAGCTCCAGGTGAACCTACTGCTAGAAAGGGACACCGATGTGGAAAGAAAATTCGAGGTTTACGATAATAAATTCCAAACTGCAGCCAACAACCAAATTGCAGTAATTATATTATTAACATCAAAATAATGTAACACGAAAAAAGTAAGGGAGAATTTATTACAACTGGTAGCTTCAAGTTAACCGACAATTTGGATTCCTAAAACAAGTTTAAATTCGAATCTATGACTCAGGATTATTACCACAGATCGGGCCAGATCGATGTATTACACCGTTAGGAGGAACGAAGGTCACGCCATTTGACAAAACGTGAATTCTGTTGCTTTGTATGAGGTTGTGTTTTGTGCTAAATTTCCTTTATTAATAGCAATGTATGGCGGGTAAGTATTTAAAAATGGTGCTTAGGACCCTTTCATAATGTTCCTTTTATTATAGCTATTTTACACCTCGGTTCTTTTACGCATACGATAAGACGTATCTGGTGCCGTCCATAGTGATATCCTGGTGACCATGTTTTCCCGTTTTGGAAATGTTTCCAATTACTCACGTTGTTAGCTCCTACTTGGCCTTGAGGAACCCCTGTTCCGCCTGCCTATAGTTGTTTGATTCATTTGGTATCTATAAACAATTGTAAGAAATTGCTTTATTACATAATTTAGTTATGTAATCTTTGTTTGATATTAGAATTGAATTAGACAAACTAATTCGAACTGTATTGATTTTTTTATCACCCAGTTCAGATTCCAATATTTGTAATCCTTTTCTTTAATTGCAGAGAATTTTGAATAACCTGTCTAGTCAAAATGTTTACGCTAGTGACTCTAGCTATCTCACCAATATTATTTAATTAACGATTATCTTATATTCCACCAAGTAAGAACAATGCTTTTCGATCTGTACATTTATTGAAAATTCAGATAAAATAAAATAATAAATCACACTTAAACATCAAAGTACACAAATCTGAAAGAACACATTTAATCTTTACAAACCTTTCGGTCGTTTCTCTTTGCAATATAATGATAGGTAGTAAACAAGAATCTACTGCAATTTTATTAATGTACATCGAGTAAAAACTTCTGGCTCTTTAAAAATATTTATTCAAAATTGAAGAATTTTTAAAAATTAAAATAAGTAACATGAAGCACCGTTGCCGCATTTGTTTATTGAACGTTTAAAATGATTTGATAAAATTTTCGTTTGTTTTTTCTTCGATTTTAAATACTTAGACTTCCATCTGGGTATTCAAATTCCAGGTCATCCATCGTCCTTTAAAAGGATTTACGTCCCCTTCAAATATTCATGTCAAACTCGCTGTCTTCTCTTAAATTGCGCCTATGACAATTTGATTTTATTCTCCTGTATACCTTAAGAAAATTTAATTTACTTTGATATGCAAACTTCAGCGCTTAATAATGCCACGATCCACACATACGTGACACAAAATAAGATGTTCTACATTCCTGAGTTCAACGGATCTTAAAACTTGCCTTCGCTTGATTAATTCAACAGCGATACACTCCCGCACAAGAAAAATTAAAATAAGATAACGCAAAATTACATCCTCAGGTCTTATACTAACATTGGGACATCCCACTCCTGTATTTCCTATCCAATCGGCTGATTCCAAATTTCAAAATTCTTGGTTTCATGTTTGAAGTAGCGAACGTTAAATTTCTATTGAAATCGCGGTTTTACTTCCTTTGCACTTTACGGCTTAAATTGGTGTTGCTTTTTGTTGACGTTGGCAAATAATGCTTCCCTTTGAAAGCCAGTTTAAAATTTAATACAACTGGTTATTTTATATTACAGTAAAATTATTTAGAAATTTAAACTGAATGGTAGTTTATTTAAATTTCTAAAACGTTAAAACAGCGTAATTGTGTACTTATCAATTATGGTGTCTAACCACTATCGTGATATTTACTAGTAACTTCTGTTTGGGGGTGTCAACATGGAAGGTCGGTAATCCGGCTGATTCTAATATAAGCAAGTCGCTGATGATATGTGTTACCTCAAGATCGGAAACAACGTATATTTGGGACCTGGCTAGGGTTATCGTATACTTAATCTTTTAATTGTTTTATACTTACTTTGTCCTTTAATTACTCACTACTACTTATCCTACCTTTTTATCGTTATATGATATTCATTTTATCAGAATTGAAATTAATTTTTCAAATTCAGAATATTTACACATCATATATTTTATTTAAAATTTGGTCCATAATGTTGTTTTTTAATGAAATAAGTAATTAAAAATTAGATTTCTAGTATTAAGTGTCACGTATGAATTCTTCTAGATATGAATCTATAACTGTATGTAAAGGTAAAACATAAGACGTTTACTTGTCTATTTGAGTTGATTAGCAGTTTACTGCATTTTGTTTTAGTGATAATGCGCTATGAAATATATTGACCTACGTGTTAATTTACGGCGAACTTCTGTGCACAGATGTTTTATCCTAGATAACATCTACGTTATGTCAACAATACGCTGAAGCGTATTGAAATCGGTAATTTTAGCTTAGATCACGAATATGTGTTTGTTATCACACCATACTTTTAATTTTTCATCAATATTTTGTCGGTCATTTTTTTATTGCCGAAATAATCAGCTGTATTATAGAAAGTCAAGTCAGCTTGTTATAATACAACGAGCTTCAATCAATTTGTACGATTTCTGTTTGCTTTAGCGGCACTTTATAATTAATTATCTTTATGATTTATACCGTCAATGCTGGAAGTATTCCTGCTCACTCAGAACAACTAAACGATTACGCTTTGATTCTATTGTAGGTAACCTTTTCTACCTTTTCATCAGAGATTTATCTCTGAGTACAGCTCAGCTCCAGATTGCAGATGACGGTTTCGACTAATTTCGGGGTCTAGTAATGGCGTACGATCTTCTAGTCATTTATTCTTTAACCGTCCAGTGATTGTATCTTAGCTTATACCTTTTGGATCGCGATCACAAGCACCTCAGTGTTAAACGCTAAGGTTTTAATTAACCCCGTCCACTTCCGACGAACTACTAAGCACGACGTTATTTAAGGGTAATATACCAAACGTTAAAATCACGTTATATGCTTTTGATATTGAGATATTGGGGCCATTGATTTCTGATCCAAAACAGCTTTTTGAAGTAATCGAAAAGTTGTTAGTGTAAAGCATTTGTTTCCCATAAAATATGTTACCTTAAATAAAAGTGGAGCATTTCAGTACAACATGGCAATGCTGCTAGTGTCCTGGGTACTCGTACACAGTCTCGGCGCTAGAAAAAACTTAACCTTTATTTGTATAGATATTTTTTGTCGTTCTTATTTAATAAAAACGTAATATATTAAATTTAATATACTTAACTGTCGTCAGTCCATTTATACACATATTACTTACTTTACTACAGACTTTTAAAGGAGATGTCATTGGTTTTGATATAAATATAATTCAACAGTTATTCTAAAGTGTTACAAATTATCTACAGTAAAGGGATGAAATCTTTTACAATCAAAATGTATACAGACCGTTTCATGGAAAACGAACAATGGTAATGAACTAAAAACCACATTAAATATCTCAAAACTAGCACATGTTGGCATTACGAAAATTGGCGTTAGCCACGTTCCTCTCGAGTAGCGGCAGTAACTAATGTTCAAAAGGATTGTTTTGTGTCTTGGATTAACTTAAATTACGGTATGAAAATACGCTGGTTCAAATGTGTTGAATTAATAAATCAATTGACTGCTTTTTTTGTTTTGCATTTAATTGCGCCACACATATAACGTGTATTCCTAAATTATTAATGGCATTGCAATGACAAACTTAAAAATATATAAATTGCGATCATGCATACATATGCAAGCATGCAAAAACTATTTAAACTTGTATGTAAACGTGATTATCACTTAAAGTGTTTTTTAAACAATATTGAAATTTGTTATAGAGCTATAAATGGATATTTTTCTTTCAAGTGGTAACCAAGCTAGGATATATAGAAAATATGATAAAGACTAATTTAGTATGTTAAAAATGTATACGACTCTGCTCCAAGCTGACTTTGTTTTATTACAATGCAATAGGATTATTTATCCAGCTCGAAGGACCAGGAAATGTTCACGAAGGTTATATTGTATTTCGGATTAACTTAAATTAAGGTATGAAGATATGCTGGTTCAAATGTGTTGAATTAATAAATCAATGGGCTGCTTTTTTGGTTTTATCTATCGTATTTAATTATGTCAAACATATAACTTGAATTCTTAAATTATTAGTAGTATTGCAATGTCAAATTTAATAATATACTAAATTCACTATAACACCTGTTGTTTGCGCCTTTTACAATCTACACTGATTAATCGTATGAAATCGCATGTGTAGCAGTTAAGCAGGCAAGTCTAAAAATGAATAATGTTCGCGGGAGGATCGGCCGCATGATGCGATGCAAATGGCCTTGGGAATTATTTTTCCTTAAATAGCACATTATAGTCTTTATGACTGACTCTTGTGAATATCTCTCCTATAAGTTCAAAAATATATAATGTCATTCATCTTTGCTTTAGACTGTGCAAGAGAAACGACTTTTTTTTAATGCCGTGGCAAACATATGTCGGGAATCAACTGTTACGATAATCACCTTGATTATCAGTGAGTGTTTGATGGTTTATTTATTAAGTGTTAAAATGCACTACAGAGAATTAAGATATACACTGCTAGTTCACTTCGAGTGCCGCAAAATTAGCCATACTGCAGTATGTGCCTATCATGAACGCTTTCCAGATCTGGTAGTTCTCACGATCCAAAAGTTTATAAGAGATAACCTACGATAAAGCGGATCATTTAATAAGCTGAAAGCAACTAATCGTGAAAATCAGGTCGAAAAATCAGCAATCAGATATTATTTTAGCTGTGGAAGGGTATTCTTACACCTCTACACGTGAAATCGCGTGTATCCGAAACTGCTGACGTGAAAAATTAGTTGATACTGCAATTACATCATTCTCATACATTTTTTCGCGAAGAATTTTGCCTTTTTCCTACTAATTACTCGCTATAATTTGTCCTTGCATAATGATTCCAGGGTAGCTAATATCTAAATCTTTTCATAATGTGAATTAGGTATTGTAATTTTCGTTTTTTAGTTATGAACACGGACCCTTATTCTTTTTGTATTTTTCGCAGCACTTCAATGTTCGTGAATTTCTCTATTCATTGTATCCTTAACATGCTGCGATATATTCATAGTTCTAGGGTTTCTATTTTCTTAATATCAATCTTCTTCAGAGTCCTTGCCTCCATTTCAAAAAACAGAACTGACAGTACCTAGCATCTTATCTTCTTCAGAGTCCTTGCCCCCATTTCCAAAAACAGAACTGACAGTACCTAGCATCTTATAAGACAATTTTTTATTTAAGGTGCAGTGCTTTGCCACATATACTCCCTTCATTTTCGTGAACACCTTGTATCCTAATTCTGATTTCTGCTGTGCTCGTTCTTTTACTATTGGCGGTGCTATTGGTTACTCATTAGCAGATTGAGCAATTTGCCCAATAAATTTAATTCATATATCTTAATTCCAACGTGAAATGGTTAAAGGTTTCGCAACCAGCGGAAATTTTACGGGTTTCATTTAAAAGTTCGTTCAAGTTATAAAAGCACAAATCTAAACCCTATATTGCTCAGAAAATTCATGCTATCCGAGAAAATAATACGGAACGAAGATTGACATTTTGTAATTGGCATTTAGGCAAATTACAAGAAGATGCTACGTTTTACATGAAAATAATCTAGCAAGTTAAATGGAACTTCAGTAATAATAGTTTTTTTAACAGAAACATGCATCGTTACTGGAGTAGGGAAAATCCCAAGATTGTTGTCAAACGCAATTTTCAAAATAGATATAGTTTAAATACCTGATGTGGTATCCTCTGGGATAGATTAAGAGACCTCCTTTGTCATAAATGAAACTAGAGGGTATTTATGCGCCAAATATAAAGCATTCGCTCTAGCGAGAATAATAATATTAATTGGTTTGTTATTTTTTCGGACGACCAGCGGTTATCCAATTTTAATAACTCTCAAAAGAAACGATACGTTAATAAAATGGAAATGGCTGTAAATTTCTGCACTAAATCAATTTCATTTATTTACAGCGATGGAGGTGCACACAACGTGAATAATAAAATATAACAAAATTTCACCGGCGAACAACGATTTTGGGGCGTCTTCCACAATTATTTCTTCTAAAACAAAGGAGAAGTGGGGATGAATAATATTGACAAGAACATAGAAAATTGGCAAGGTGTAATAATTGTTTGAACACGAGAAATATACAGGATAATTAAATTATTCGCCCTTATGTGCAGTTGAAAATATTAGAGTTGCGCTTAAGCCTGATGGACAATGGTTTTTGATTAAATTAAAAATCAACAACGCTATAAATTACACCGCATGGACGATTTTTGACAATAGTAAATGTCGTGTTACCCTAAGTCAAACTCAACAAAGCACTATACTCTTCGGGGCAAGCGCTAAAGCAAGATTAATCGAGTGCCTCCGATATAAATTATGATGTACCTTAGAGGGTCTCACACAGGCGAGCACACGGAATAAACAAAATGAAAATTAAGGCGGCAATGCGGGAACATACCCGCTCCCTATGATTTCACTGAAAACAAGACGAAACAATAGGAAATGAAACAACATGGGAGGCAGCGGGTAAGATGACAACCGAACTAATATCACGGGACATAGTCATTCTGACTTAAGCGAAGGTAAACTATAAAGCTTTGTAATTGGACAGGAGTATAACCTTTGCGAGTTAAAATGGAAGCAACACGAAAAATTTTGTCTGTTCCGGGGAACAGTGTTTAGTAATTCGACCCACGATCCAAGAGATGGGAGGGGAGTTTGGATCTTGCATAAGGATCTGTAAGAGTCTTTTTTTAGGATCGACTAATTTCTGCAGGTTACGCTTGTTTTCGTGTTGTTAACTTTCTGATACGCTTTGGGTTGCCTAACTCCATCTTTTGTGATTGGCTTTCACGAGTATTGTTATTTGATCTCGTGGAGTGCCGAAAAGTATTGCGTGTTAGTTGTTGGTGAAAGACGCACGTTATTGTTTCTGCTCTGTCTAGTTACCACTACCCTTGTGGTTTATTCTGCTTCTTGGGCTAAAACACCTACATTTTTAGGGTGAGTAGTCATCCCTTAGTTATATGCAAGGTTGGTTGATCGATTTTGCTTTCTTTATTTATTTCAAGTGTTTTAAGTATGGGATTTAAAGTGCCCGCTAAGTTTTGGAATTCGCCGGTATGCTTATAACGACTCCGATTGATTCTCGATACGCTCGAGGTTCCGCGTCAGAGGGTTTCCTTTCGCAGTGGTCTCCTGCTGCTTCTCCATACCAGAGTGACCCTTCGTTATGCTTCTCTACGACCCTGATATGGCGCCCAACGGTTTTGCGAGAAACGCCCGTTCCGCAGCCTCCAGGCGATGATTTCGAGATATCAAGGATATAATCCGTTTTTTTTCCTCACGAAAAACTTCTACCATCCAACTTTTCTACAGGCATCCGCCGACGATGGCGTAAACTCGTTACGTTTTGGGATTTGCGAATTGCTGCTTTGCGTTCCGATATTTATTTTTTACAGTCTATTACTTTGTTCTGCAGCAAAATTAGTTCTAATTAATCATTATAACTATTTAATTTTGCCTATAAATATTCTGTTAATAATTTTGAAACAGAAATTAATTGTTTTGTAATAGGAAAATTCGTTCTTAAATGGAGCGATTAGTTATTTGCGCTCGACGCTGAATTCACAGACCGAGCGCAGCATCAAGTTTCACGGGGAGTCGGAGTTACCGCGCGAATAGGTTCGCGGCCTCTTTAACATTAACTTACTTCGATACTTTTACTTACTGCTTTGAATATATTTTTATGTTATGATTTATCTAAAGGCATTCTTGGATAGACTAAATTTAATTAATTACGTACGAATTCTAAACATTTATTTATGTTTTATTTAAAATCAAAGCCAATTATCACTGCAGTGACGTTCGACAACCAATTTAATTAATTTAATTGCTAATTCCTGTTTTAGATTCTTTGATCTCAAATAGTTGTTTTACATTTAATTTAAATTAGGGCAATCAAGTTCATAAACACCTTAAATTTATCCGTTTTCAAATTTTGTTATTTTCAGTTCTTACTTTAAGCTTTGCTTCGGCCGTCAGAACACGTGCGCGATAACGAGGTTCGATGCTATAATTTTATAATGCATATGTTTTAATTTAGCGTGAGGTTCTCAACATTTTTCTATTAATTGTATACGTTCTAGTCATTCTGCTTTTGCAGGCAGTTCTCAAAATTTCATTGAATTTTTACTATTATGCCTAATTAAAAGATTTTTATGAACTGTACATTTGCTAGATGTTGACTGTTATTTTCTG
>JAHWXV010538483.1:0-10191 GCA_024586415.1 Phrixothrix hirtus | reverse complement strand
TATATATATATATATATATATATATATATATATATATATATATATATATTCGTTTTCCACACTTTTATCAATTTTATAGCGAGTTTCGAGTACCGATTTCTCACCGAAAGCGGAATTCACTCCATTTTCCACCACTACAGTTGCCGATAATTTTGATGTACTGTAATCATTTCAATTGAAGCGTTATAGGTCCTTTTTCACTTGTATCGTAACGTTATTTGCTCTTATTATAGGTACAGGATAAACCTTATATACTCCTTTACCCGGAAATGTTGGTCACAGAGGAATGACCCCAGATTTGGTAATTGAATTGAACTTTATAATATAAATATAGGAAACTTCAGATAATTTTTAAAAAATTATGATTAATTGAGGCATATTTAAAAAAGCACTTGAAATAAACGATCATTAACACGCCCTTAGTTATCATTGCATCCAGTTCACCGCGCACCTAAATTGGTCACGCATCTATTTAATCGCGCAAGTAGTTGATATGCGCCTAGATAGCAGATATACAACTGGTGGCATCTAGTTATAGAAATACTGGAAAGGCACAAATAATTCGTAGCTATAGTAATCCGCTTATTATTTCAGTAAGAATTCTAACTACAGTTACTACAATAAAAACGCGAATTTTTAATTTTTTTCGTCAAATTAGTTTTTGTTTGGTTTATACTGTATACTATGTCAAATTTTAATGAAAACGTTTTAATGTATTCTATATTTGAATGCAATCTATTAGTGATATTTGCTTGAAATTCTATGCAAGAACAGTGTTTGAGAAGTCAGATTTTATTTTAAAATGTAATTGCCTCATAAGTATGAGGTGCTTCCAAAACCTATTAAGGAAGCTTTAGATTAAGTACAATGAGCATATATAATAAAAACCTGCTCAAATAATGATAAACATTGTGAGATTATGTTTAGTTGTGCTTATTAACATACAATCGAAAAATATTTTACATTACTTACTAAATGATATAATTATTAACCACGAGACAGTGCTTATTTAGGGTTTCAGTTCTTCACGTACACACAATATATATGAGTGCTCACTAACTAACATTTCCTGATACTACAGGAAATTATAGAGACGCCTAATGGAAATGAAAGGTAATTACTAATTTAATCCTGTGTCAGTTACTATAGAGTGCTGTTATAGACGACTTCATAGCTAATGCATTTGTAAACGATAATGCATCCTGTAAATGAAATTTTCAGAAATTACCACACAAACCTTTAGTGAATGAATACATTATAAATCATTTTTGAATTTTTAAAATTAATATACTTGTGTACCTAAACAAAAATAAATTAAATGCTTGTATTCAAAGTATGACAGAAAAGTATGGAGCCTGTTTTTATAGAACCCTGTACGAATGAACTGTCTAGAAGTAAACAACGTCCTCTTCAAGATAATGATCTGAACAGCTACATTCAGCCAAATAAGTTGGAAGCTCCAAAGTAATATTGTTTTCAGCTGGTGCATAATGACCTTTTAGATGTTTACAACACTTTCAGGTAGATTTTCCATTTTGAGAAAGAAATAAGTCAAATCTTAAATCAGAAAAGTAGGCCGGGCGCAAAACTGGCCAAAAATTCTTTGAGTAACAAGATCATCGTTATGGTACATGACCTTATTGTCTGCAATACTTCACCGAACACTTCAAAGCCTATTCTTGGCCCCTTTAAGAACTTCGCGATAGCAAAGTTGTAGTTACCTCATTTAGTACTTCTTTCATTAATTTACATCAAAATTCCTTACTCAATACCATTTATATACAATGTAATATTGAATATTGTTATTATATATGCATTAGCTCTACATTTGAAAATAATATTGTGCATATTGTTTTGGCTTTGTGTAGTTATATGGCGTACCGCTATTGATTTTTGCCTTCCGACTTAGGTCGCAATCGATGCGATTAATTTAGAGCACAGTTATAAAATTCGGTTTAATATTATTTAATAATTATTTAAAAAGTGCGTTTTTAATTGATTATTACAATTCATGTAGGTTTCACTCCCTACTACGCAAATTTGTGCCAGGAACGCGATATTCAACTGCTGTAGTAATAACTGACTTATACCTAAATTCAGTCTTCTGTCTGCTGCTAAGTATGGTATATAGTAACACCTTTTTACTATTTTCGTGATGTTTTTTGTTAACAACGCCCATATATCATGTGCCAAAGTAATTTATTGCTCTTTTTAAAGACAAATTAGCTTGATTTGTGAATATTGGTAATGTGCGAGTTTTAAATTTAAATATTTGTTATTTAATCAAAGATGCACTTTATTACAAATTTAATATTAAGAAATTTGCGTTTATCAATACCTATTGATAACATCAGTTTAACAAATTTAAATTGTTAGCAGTCCTTAGTAGAATGATTCGTTGACATTTTTCAGAACCTACTTTTATATACCTTAATTAGCTGTGCTACATTCTTTGCCAAATAGTGATGTTCAACTAACTTTTCAATTTTGCGGTATCCAGTATTTCCCTTAATTTCTGTGAATGCATTACACTATTGCTTAAAAACTTGTTATCCAACAACTGTAAAGCAGAAATACTTTGCTTGTGTTTTGGTTAACCACATGTACTATATGATAAGAATTTTCGAAAACATAGTAACCAGGTAAATTTATTTCTGCAAAATTATTTAAATCATTACTGATAGATATTTATTTGATACCATATAGACCTCAAATTTTTGAGGATTCATTTAATTAGTTTCCTTTCAGTTTTAATAAAACAAATATTAACTGGTAACTCTTTCTTAATAATCTTTTTCGAACATATTATGTAGCTAACGTTTAAATGCTAGTTAGTGTCATATAATCATAAATTATCTTTGACATTTATGGAAATATATTTTTATTATAGAATTTTATATTTTGATGTAAACCAATAATTTAAAACTCATAAAATCCTTGTTACCTTTCCCCGCTAATCAAAGGTTTGTTTCAATTAGCATTTAATTAGCGGCAACTTGGTATTAACCGATTGCGTGGTAAGTCTATGAAGTTTTCTACAAATCAACGATTTATTAGTATTTAAATTGTGTGTAAGGTTAACGATACTTATCCGTCTGCTTGTAGACATAATGTTTTATCTGATTTCGATCTGTTATTGTATCCTTGTGGTACAAACTACTTATGTCCAATCCTCTGATAAACCAAAAAATAAGTGAGCATTGGTTTAATTTTAAATTTTCTCGTTTTGGCTTTCTTTAGGCGCGCCAAGATGCATATATATTTTTCATTACTTTGAAGTTAGTTTGAATTATCACCATTTTGAGGAAATTGGCATTACCGTGAATTCGTTCGATTTTTCTTTTGCTTAGGAAGTATTTAAAACTCATGAATAGCAAAAACGTCCAAATTAGATCACTATTTATCATTTACAATATCAAACCACCGATCTTATCTAACTACCATTCCAATATTTTCATTTATTTCATCTATTTTGAAGTGCAAGATCTTTCAGGGTGTCGGTTATCGGCAAAATCTATCTAAAACTTACTCTTGCCACGGATTCTAGCTCAGTAGCTCTACGGTAGAGTAGGGGGGATATGGTGTAATCGGTGTAGGTATAATTTTGTCAAGCCTAACACTTCACGGCTGGTCTCTTCTCAGTTCGGATAACGACAAAGTCGGCTTAAGGTAAAAGTAAACAAAAAAAAGAAAGTACAGTAAAGAGCACATAGGGCGCCAGTCGTTCACTATAAAAAAAGAAAATCACAAAGAACACCCGAACGACAGGATGTCCTCATATAATAAGTTTACTTACAGTACAAACTCGGCCTCTGGTACGGTAAACCTAAGTAAACCTAAAGAAAAATCAATTAGGAAAAAAAGGAAGTTCGGTGAAATTATAACAATATGATTTATCAAATAATTAGATATTTATTCAGATACCCAGAATGTTATCATAATACTAATTTAGCAACAAGGTAATAATGACAAAAAAATACCATAGTAAATAACAGTAAAGGATTTATGCCCTGGTTAGGGACGCATTGACATTCAAATAGGATAAGTGAAATGCTTTTTATAGATCAAAGCTAACATAGAACTATTCGAGCACCTTACAATACTAACTCAACTCTAAATAATTTAGCGTCAGCATATAAATTAATTAGACTAGAGCTATCCATTAAATGACATAAGAAGATACGATATATTGACCTAAAGTGAATGTAAATAATTAAAAAAGAATGTTAAGTAATTAACAAAAAAAGGTAGTTATAATAACAGCGTCAGTTTAATTTTTACTAATAACAGTTAAGCTGTATAATGCGTAGGATATGATTACGAGTAAAATAAAAGAAATACGCACGATTATACGCTATTTAATCCTGCAAATGTGACTTTAAGAAATAAAATGTTTTGAGTTACGTATTACTAGTGATTAATTAGCAAGCATCTCATACCTTTTATCTAGAGAAACTTATATCTATGCTGCCTAAAATAAATGCGAGTGCCTCGTATACTACCAAAGAATTTACTATCTATATAATTCAAAACCGAAAAGTAAAGTAAGTTTTGTTTCTCTTATTTTTCGATTATTGAAAAGCTATTACCTGTTCAATAAGGTGATTCGGAAATTAAATTTTGTAAGCAAAGCAAAGTGACGCGATTATTTCATATTTAATATAACAATCAGTTTGAATAAGCAGCAAATTGACACATAATGTAAAATTTATATGTAATTCAGAAATTGAAAGAAACTAAACATATTGCGGACGCATATTAATACGAGCACATCTGGACCCAAGAACTCGGCACTATCGTACGGGTTAAAAAATCGCCCTTTCAACTTATACGACGTGTTAAAGAAATAATATTTTCTACGACCTTTTTAATCTCTGCGTTGATCAGCATCGCGATAGTATCTGGAGTTTACAGTAGCAACGTCAATTAGTACATCATCCCTTCGAACTTCGTTATACACGATGGTTCCGGGCTACATGACAATCGAGGACCAAAAAAAAAATAGATCTCGTCAAATAGGGTACCAGACAAGCTAAAAATATATACCAAAACGAATTAATTCATATGATAATAAGAAAAGAGGTAGCTCTTACCGTTGTAATCACATTAACAACGCTTGATTCTACATTTCTGCAACGAAAAATAAATCGAAACCTTGTACGTTGGTATTCTAACAAAAGTGTCCGATAAGAAAATGTATTTTTAACCAGCGTGAAATGTTAAAACGAATTTTACACTCTCAAATTCCATCACCAGATGGCAACACCTATCGGCTTAACAAATTAAATTTAGTAAATTCCGGAATTAGGTTTATTAATTGACCTCGACCTTCATTCCTGGAGTATTAATATAAGAAAAATAATTATTTACTGACGTGTACCCACAGAAACATTCAAAATGAAATTTTAAGTATCTATATACAGGGCGTACTAAATGTACTTACTAAAATTAATGGAAAATAAATTGAAGATAAAGGCGAGATCGTGACATCCTTTTTACCACTTCAAAGCGTGTGTTCTAAATACAAAACGCTCCTCATTGATCCATTTCATTCCCTGCTTAAGTTCAATGTAGAATTTCGTTACAATATGGTTTTCAAAATTTAGCTGTTCCATTTTCATGACGTCCCACTAACAAACATGCTTGGAAGATATACATCGTGATTGTATGGAGGTGAAATTCATGTTAGCAGTGAAGTAGGTGTTTATCATTTCAATTTCGTTAGGGATGGAGTTTACACAGCATTTTCAATTTGTTCACTATGCAACCGGTATGATTAGTTAACCTTTAGCTCATATGTTAGAAATACCGGGCTGTGTAAGTCCAAATAATGATTTGGTTAAAAGATACTTGAGGAAACAAATTGCAGTACTAAGAAAACTCTGCTAAATAGCAATGTCTGCGTGCCCTCGAAGTGACCTACTATGATGGTCTTCGTATTACAGGCTGCGATGACGGAAGGTCTTAGCAAAAAGCTATCGCATTGCTAAGTACGCAAACAAATCGTTTCGTCAGAGCATTAGCAGTATTTGGCGCAAAAAGAGAACCATTGTACATTAGCATAACAGGCAAATCCACTAACATAGACAGACGGCGTAGCCTTCTTGCACTAACCGTCCATTAATAATGATACTGAAGGATGTTTAGCATTATACCCTCCTCTCTCCCAAACTAAACACCTAAATTTATCATTATAACTTTTAAGAAGATCTCGATGTAATGCCATTGTCACAGACTCTAAGAAAAGTGATGGTACCCATTGGATTATGATCTCGACATGTTATTTCAAGTTCGCTACAAATTCTACCTAAACATCTTTCCATAGAAGGAAACCGTCCGCTTTATAATGTCTGCACTAGGTCTAGCTAAGTAAAAATAACTTGGAAGCCTTCGCTTGAAATATTTCAAATCTAAATGACTTCATGTAAGTGGTGCTTGAAAAGAATTTAATACGAAGTGGTGCAATATTAAAAGTACTCATGAATACACATAATCCTCGGGCTAAACATCGGCATGTATTTAAGAGGTGAGAATAACTAACCATCACATAAATATTGGTATTCGTCATTTAGTAGTTTGAGTTGGCAAAAGAAAGTAACGGGACGTGAATTAAGAAATGTTATTCCACATCAAACATACTCGAAATTCTTAGATTTTGTATGTAAAGTGAGTGGGTCAGAATAAGGCTCATCGCAAGACAGAATATTGTGAGACGAAAATATTGAATGTGTCATGCATTGGATTCAGATGTGACTCAAGTGTCGAATATGCAATGAATTTCATTGTGGTTCTTCACTTCCGTGCACATGATTTGAAATAATTTTCAATCGTACTGCTTATTATTGCACTTGCCATCGGCAGGCTAGCTTATAGTAGAAACTGACACTAGTTCGTTGTTTAACCTTCCTATTATATTTAAATCAGCAAAGGAATATCGACCCATAGGTTTTATATGCGAATCGTCGCGCTTGGAAGGGCACGTCCATCGAAAATGGCCAGTAAATGGCCGTAATGAGAATTGGCTTCTCTGCCATAGCATCGTGAATCTTTGACATTCGGTATGGTGCCTATCATTCCACATCTTCCCCAGTCATCGGATTTAGCCCCTTGTAACTCAAAGAAGAAGGGATTGAAGCTGAATCGCGACCAAACTTAGCCAGCTTAACGCGTAAGACCTTGTTGATGCTTTGTAGCATGTCAGAAACGCTTGTCCTATGGATTAATATAAGAAAAGAACATTTTAAAGGCACAGCAGCCCAGGGTGTAGTTATTTTAAAACCTGTCAGGTTTCATATTGGTTATACTTTATATACACTAAGTAGACGTGTATTTCCGTGAAATTCGATTTGCTTATAGAAGCATTAATTGAATTTGGAGCACTTGTGTGACATACCAACTGTACCTTTACAAACTTGATGTTATCCACATTTTTGTCGATTTTATAGCGATCTGCAAGTATCAATTTTCTCCAAAAGTGGATTCCGCCCAATTTTCACTACTATAACACCCGATAATTTGAATGCACTGTAAGCATTTTAATTCAAGTGTATTAGGACGATTTTCACTTTTTTCGTAACGTCAATCGATCTAGTAATAGGTACAGGATGAACCTTATATTCTCCTATATTTAAATCAGCAGGGGAATATAAACCCGTAAGTTTTACACGCGAATCATTGCGCTGTATGGTTTTGAATGTTATATTACATTTCAATATTTTAAATTACATTTTAATTGTATTAATTAATATCTAATACATATTCAAACACAAAATATGAAATGTCAATCAAAAAACCATTTTCGTTTTTAAACCGACTAAGTGAATATATTTGAAGCTTCAAAGGAAGATTATTAAAAGTTTCGCATATTAATTTATTAATTTATTTTAAAAGGTACTACCGAAAGGAGGATTCGAGTTTCACGTTCATTCAAAGCTTACTTTAAAATGTGTTATAAAATCAATCAAATTTAATTAAAATCACAAGCTGTAGGTGTACTTTCAAACCCTTTATGTAGATCATCTGATATGGAAGTTATAATTTGCTACTAATCAGGGTGCTTTAACAAACCAACTCATGAATACATTCACACTTTGTTTTCTGTAAATCAAAGCCCTTCTATATTAAATATTTATCAACTTTTTGATGGCATCTTTATTTATATCTCGATTTATATGTAAGCTAAAGTAACACTGAAGGAATTATCATTTTTTTGTATTAATATATGTTTGAAGATCTTTCGAAATTAATTCAATAAATGTTCAGATTCCTTTGTACTTCTACTTACGTCTAATCATATTGATACTTCAACTAATACTATTTAATTAATATAAATTTTAATTAACATTCGGATATAGTGAAAAGGAAAATGACTTACGTGGTGTACAGGGTGTATTCCATTTTTGCAACAATATCTATGTGATGTTTGCTCGTAAACATTTAATGAATGAAGCAGGCACGCTTAGATAAACGGCCGAACCCGTTTCAATTACATTTTAGCCTTCCTCATGTCCAGTTATTTGTTTTAATTAAATCTATCGTAACAGGAAAAATATAAGCGAATTTGGAATATCGTTGCGTCATCAAAATCATTAATACTGCAACAGAAATACTTGAAGTATTAAACAAAAGGATAGGCTATTATCGAAGGTTTATCGATAGCATAAATTTCTCAAAGATGAACTATGCTGTGGATGCTTTGGAATCATTTATAACCAATTCCCGAATTTTGTGACTAAATACTTTGTAAGAACTGAAAAGTGTGGGTTATGAACAAAAGATATTTTCTGTTGGGAGAATGATGCTAGTATATAGCCAATTTTGTAATAATTATAATTCTAAGGTTTATTGCTTAAATTGATCGAAACCCGTGTAGGTTTTTCAGTAAATTTAAAGTTTATCTTTTCCAAATATTTGGTTTTCTGAAAATGCTTATAATTTTAAAAATCATTGTTTAATTAATGAAAAATACTTAAAGGTAAAGTGAATTTTACAGTATCTATATAGCATACTCGTATTTAGTCCCGAGTTACAACTTGCAAAGGAAGCTATCCCTGACGAGTAAAATTTCGATCAAATATGTCTGAAAACCTTAGTAACACGTACTGAAGTTATGTTTATGACTATAGACTTATTTTGCAGTTGCGACCTCGATCTCGTTTACTTAAATCACCATAAGCGACTTGAGCTGATTCGTTTTAATACACAAAGTACACGCACATTGAGGAATATTACATAATTACACTTAAGTATGATTGCTACCAGACGATGTTTTATTAATTAAACATTTCTTTTTATACGGAAAACGTTTCACCCATCTAAGGGTGTTCAGAAAGAGATACAATGAATACTCCGATTGATTGATACGAAAATAGTGTTGTCGTGTAAACGACCAAGATAAAAATAATACGATTCCATCTATGAATAAATCAATAAATGTTAATAAAATGAGCCATGACGTATTACACTGTAATTAAATATTGCAACTAGATTCCGACAATAAAATTTGAAATCTACTTTTGTTTAATATTTTCTGCGCTTCCGACCCGTTTTTGTACATTTAACAGCTATGTTGATTGTCACTTTTTGATATATTTCTCGAACTGTTCCGACTGCATGGTAACGCCACCATTATACTGCATAGCAGGTACGTTATGGTTCATAACGGAAGTAGAATTATTATAAAATGGAGTAAAGATTTGATATCAAATTTTAATTAGGGGATAGTTGTCGTTAGCGCAAAAATATTGTACGACATACGATCGTTAGGTGCTTTAGTATAACAAATCTCGAAAATTACCAAAACTCGACCCTTGTGGTCTCGTTTTCCTAATCTTTTCTCGACCTATATAAGGCAATTACGGATTTTGTATCGCAACCTACTACAACAAAATAGCATAAATCAAATAATTAAATTCACTAAAATTTGACATAAACATTGTTGCAAAAAATTAAGAGAAACTAACTTTCGCTATTTATAATAATCTATTGGTACCAACTTGGCAAAGAACTGTGAATAAAATTCGCCCACCATTTTCAAACAAATAAACCCTGGGTTTAAATGTATTCTGTAACCTGGGATGTACCGGGTGTCCCAAAACTGTTGGGACATAGAGCTACCACGTATTCTGGGGATCAAAATAAGTCGATTGGAATCAACTTACCTATGTACAAAAGTGCACCGTTTGCCCGTGG
>JAHWXV010538391.1:0-14497 GCA_024586415.1 Phrixothrix hirtus | reverse complement strand
CTTTCAATTCCGCCGTTGACCGAACCGAACAGTAAATAAAAGTTCGTTTCGAGACCGAAGTTCGAGCGACGTCATTTAGTATAAACGACGTCCTTCGCAATAAAACCTTTCCAACGTCATTCCGGCCGTCCGAATCGTCGAAGCAGGATTACAGACAACACGAAGAACCACACTAGACTCTTCCCTTGCCTCAGTTTTAATTTAAATTTATAGGGAAAAACGAAGCATGCCAATAGATGATTTAATCAGATTACTTATAGAGGACATAGATGCGAGTTTTGAAAATGGTTTGAACTGATGACAAACCAATGATCGAGAGCGCTTTTAGTGTCTTAAAGCCCATCCTGCTCGATTATTCCTACATATATGTGACCGACATTGACTTAAAGCGTCATATAGCTGCTGCTTTACTTGCATGATATCATACGTTTAAAACGGCACATTTTTTTAAACTAATTTTATTTAAAATGTGGGGACTGTTTCTTATCAACGTAAGATAATTAGGAATGTTTCAAAATATTTTTGGAATTTTTAATTCTATAACAAATGAGTATCCAACAGTTGTTAATCTTAACCAAATTTAAATAATAATATGATATCACAGATAAATGATATCTTCAAATAGTTATTATTATAAAAGTAGCCACTCTGCCAATTTCGTTTGGTATAGTGGTTAGCATGTTTGCTTCTACATCCAAGGGAAGCGGGTTCAAACCCGATCGAGGTCGGTAAATTTTTAGCGGAGGAATATTTAAAAAACATTCCTTTTTCTCGAATAAGCAAGCAAAATCGTTGGTCCTGTGTCAATATGACGTTAGGCACCTGGAACATACTTATGGATTCAGCAAAATTCTAATGTGCATGCGAAATGATCATAGTAGTTGGAGCCAAGAGGGCTAAAAGAATGTTCGTATCCCGAAGTCCCAGCCATAAAATAAAACAAACAAGAAGTAATGTAATTTACAACGTCATACCCAATATTTTTTAAAATTTTTGATATAAGTATTTAGTTTAGTCATTGAATATTGTGATTCATTAGTAAATATAAATTTATCGAGCTTTACATGTTTTAAAGCAATGTAACCCGATCTAACAATAATTTGCATCTATAACATTATAGACCAATATTTAGGTTACGATTACAAAAGTTTATTATTATATCTTAAAACCAATGTATTACCTTTCTTTAATTTTTTTCAAAAACACTAGAGTTCGGAAAAAATTAAAAATAGAAATTGGATATTTTTGTCCTAATCAACCTGTAAAGTGTGGTCACATGGTTGTGCAACATAACGTACGGGGATACGTCATTGTCTGATGACTTTTAATGTTATCTTACTAAATAATGGCGAATTAATTACTTAAATATTAGTGCTTTTTTCGGCCATCGGGTATTACAACGTTAGTGATAATTTCACGGCGATCGCAAACAAATTTTGAATCCTTAGTTCGAAAATTAAATATTTAACGGTATTTTTAAAAAGGCAATTATTTATGATTTTTCAGATTCCGAAAGATATTAAAGTAGCATCTATGTGTAATAATAATATTATAATACCGACACACTGTGTAACAAGGCTATTTATACATCAATAAACTTATAGAAATGGCCGATAGAATAAAAGGTTTAGAAACCTTTAAACATGACAAAAAAATTGCAACAAATGAATTTTACGACAAGTTATTAAGAGGGCATGGAATGATATACAAGTAATTCGTGAAATCTAAAAAAAATCCATTTTCAAGGAAACGAATACTAATTCCCTCGTTTTAAAGCCGCCCAAATAAAAACTGCGATTAGTCGCAACAAAAAGCTTCGATTGAATTATTTAAAACTGAAGTATCAATTGAGAAAGCTCAGCTGACAACTCCTTTTTTATATAACTATTATCATCAATACGCAAAAAGATTTGATTAAGGATATTATCGGAGACGAAGAACTTGCATCATAGAATGGCATTCCATTATTTCAGCGCTAACTAAATCTGGGATTATTGGATCTGGTGTTTTCACGCGGCCGAATCGTTTTATTTCCCGAGGCTTTTCCAATTATCTGCCTGGCTTGTTAGGTCGTTGCGCAGATGTTCTCGGAGAGACCTACAGATGGCACACATTCGTTCTAGCAAACCGAAATCCCAACTAGGCGGCTAATTGAAGGATTACAGGAGGGTATGTTGAAAACACACTCTTTAGGTCAAAAATAATCAAATTATAAAGGAAACCATTAGTGCGCGCAGTTTTTCATTGTATTTTTTTGTACGAAAGGGATTCTGCAAAATACATACATTTTCTAGAAGCTTTACTTTTTATTAACAAAAAGAATTTGCTATTAAGTAAGTGCATTAGCCTTTCAGCCTTTCGTGTTTCAGGGTTTTTGTTGTGTCTATCTAGGGCTCAGCTTCATTCGTTCAAAATTTGATTTGATGATTACATTATTTTTATTTATGCCTGCGCAAATTTTCTTGTTTAGAAAATTAATTGCTTTAAGTATCTAAATCGACAAATTCTCTCCCATTTTGGCTTTTTTAAATAACAGCAGCTGCTCAGATAGACGAATGGCAAAACGGTTTGTTATCTGGACGTGACAGAATTTGCGAATTTCAGGAAATTCTTTGTCAAGTGTGCCTGTCAGACTAATACTCACAATTTTATTGATGTAAGGAACAAGAATGGCATAACATACATTTAAATATTCTAAAGAAGGCTTCAAATCGGATTCGTTTCTTTCAAACCTATTCTTATGAAAATATTATTACAATACGAGGAATAATTACTGATTTCTTTACAATTGATGCAGTAAGTTATATTTAACAACAGATATTGATAAGTTATACCACTGACTTTGCTGTAAAACTACCATGTTTTATAATCATTTGTTATGTATATGAGTTCAGTTCTGTTTTCTCAATAAAAACACTTATATTCTGTTTCGCAAACATATACGACCCGATATACATGCCACGTGAAAGCATTGTCGCGCTTGTATCATTAAGAAACGTATACAATGCGATCTATACGTTGAATGACTTTATCGACATATTTGTACTACGCCCATGTGCATCGAGTCTGACAAAAAATTAATAAAACATCATCAATGTTCACTTAACAAAACAGAAGAAAATTAGAAATGAGTGCAGCGGTCTTTTAACTGTTTTGTAACCCTTGCCGCTTACATTCCAAGAATAGATCGATGGAGAGAAATTGCAGTGTCCATCTATAACTATTTGTGTTATGTAATTTTCCCCAAAAAAATTATATATAAGTTGTTATTAGTAGAAGTAAATAACGGCTTTAATGTTGATAATCAGTGGGAACATTTTCAAGTATATAATTGGTGACTCAATAAGAACATTATCAAGGATTTATTCATTTTATAGGTTCAATTGTTGTTATTATAGCAGCATGTGATTTAGTTTATTAGATTACAATATTGTAGGCTTAAAACACAAAAACATATTTTAAAAAATTGTTCTTGTGTTCGTTATTAAAGAAGTGCTACTCAGGAGAATTTTGATTCGATTTTATCAAACTATAATTAGTTCTTAGTTCTACTGCAACTAACAATTGTTAGTTCTACTTTTGGGTAGTATAGAGATGCTATTTTTCTATAAGGATAATTAAAAATAAAACAATAAACATCCTTAATTAACCTACTTATAAATTATAGGAACAAATGGGCATCCAAACAAACAAACAAAAAATTTAATTACGTTCACTGAGAACTAATTATACATACAGAATCAATAAAATCGAATCAAAATTCTCTTCAGAAGCACTCATTTAATAACAAATACAAGAAGAATTCCTTAACATGTGCTTTTGGGTCTTAATCTGACGATATTGTAATAAATTAAATCACACTCTGCTGCAATAACAACAATTGAACCTATAAAAGGAATAAGTCCTTAATAATGTTTTATTGGATCACCAATTATATGAACGAAAACGTTAGGGTTAATTACACTTTAATAAACATTAATTATCAACTTAATTTCATTCTTGAGGAATACTACATAACAAAATTAGTTAAATACTACCCCAAATGTTTACTATAGACCCTTCTACACATGTCCACTCATAACCAAATTAATACAAGTTCGATGAAACGATATTTTGATTGCGTAATGTTTGCCTGTGTATTTTGTAATTAGGTATCTTTTGTTAAGTGGTTTTTAGGGAAAAGACGCTTGGCGGCTAACATACAAAATTAAACAGAGAAGAAAAACTTCCATTTATTATAATTTAATATTTACAGATTTCTATACCGAATGTTTGTAAAATATTTTTTCAGTAATCTACTAAATGTTGGATTTTAACAGATTCGTGTATAGAGTTTATGATTTTAAGCGGTGGACGGCTTGTTATAGCGCGTACGCAAGCTTGTCTTAATTGTTTACCAAACAACTTCTAGCCTAAAGTTTTGGTTACGTGTGCTTATGGTAACTCTTATGCCTACATTATTAAATGGAAAATATATGGTTTATTAATAGCGGCGTTTATGTTATTTCATCCCAGTCACACTAAGCAGTCCGACGTTACGACGTATATGTACGTAAATAACCCGCAGTAGCTACAAAAGCTACAAATTTCGATCTGACTCTTTGGACAGTGAGTGTCCACAGTGATTTTCAATCAAGAACGTGTATAACTTTATTTTGTAAACAAGCATTAATCAATCGGTATTAATAAAATTCTAACAACAAATATTAATATCGCAGCTAAGAACATAGAGCGATCGGTTTGCGGTCTGCGAATGTTCCAGCGTTTATATATCTTTAAACTATCAGAAAAAGTTAACACGTTAATACAAACTTTGAACATAAAACCACTCCTAACAAATTTGAGGGTCCCATCGTGAAGTCAAATAATAACACAATTAATACGACATAATTGACCCTCAAATTCGGTACGATAATTTCAACATATACAGGATATAATTAACACTAATCATAGGATGCTTAAGATACTTCATTAGAATATAGTATCTCCCAATGTCATCGCAGGATTGATTATTGAAGATTTTAAAGTTTGAAAAATAATCGATCAACTTAAAAATTCAAGATAAAGCAACTTTCACCTACAAACAATTTCGTGAAAATGCCAGCATAGATTACTTAACAATTTCACTATTTGTTAACGGAAATGAATTTTAATTAATAAAGTAATATCAACCAAACAGAAATGCATTTGAAAATGACGGAATTCGTTACACGGGCTCGCATCAATCAAATAGTGCTTTCACAGCCAGATTAAACACAGGAGGAAATGGCTACCAAGAACGGATCATATTAAATTTTGACAGATGTCGGTGAAATGTTGACGTTTTGTTGAAATTTAACACCGCCTGTTCCTAATAGTCATGCTTTTGCATCAATACGACAATATCCTTAAATCTAAATAGATATAGTGGAAGTAGCCAAAGGCGCCGCTATAAATGGCACATCTGATAAAAAGGACACATAGTATCGAGTTGATTTGCTTGCAACATGCGTTACTAACTGCTACAGCGTACCTATAGAAATACTGTTGAGGGTAGATTCAATTGGTATCAGAGAGAGCCCTGAAACATTCCTAGATCTTAAAAGAATCGTAACTAAATCAATAACTTTGGCGTAGCTTGGGTTGTATAGCACAAAGAGCTCTTTCGAAAGCTACCTATTCTATGCAAACTTTCACATAATTTGTTATATTTATACTATAAAATTAAATGATACACTGCTACCGAGCTAACAACCTAAACTGTCGCATTGTAAGAGCACTTGATATTTAAACTGAAGATAGAATTAAAGTTTAATTCAACAATATCCTGAAAGTAAGCCAAAATGCATTCACTCACATATTTCTGTTGTTATTTAAAAATTAATATTATTCAGAAAGGTAAGATTTCATTCTTTATTGAATTTTGTAGATTTGTCTTCAAAAATATTAAATTGCTACAATTTGCGAAGGATACGCTACTATGCAATCGCCATAAGCAGACATATATGTCAATATCATTACATATAATTTATGTTTCTTCATTCAAAACCCCCTTCAACGATGTAACCTCTCACCCCTCGTACAAACTGACGTTTAAGTTCGTTAAGTTGGATGAGGTTTCGGTAACCCAAACCAGAATTACTTTCCCATCGCTTTCAAATACCAAAAGACCCAGTTAATTACATTATGTGCGAAGCAGCGTGCCCATTTCATTTGTGACTTAAATACTGTCAAATTAATGTTAATTTAGCATATACCCACATATTTGTTCATATTGGGCCTACCCGCATTTACATGAGGCATTATACACGGTTATAGAGTCTGGTCGTACCATACAACAGCTTTCTAATAGTATCTGCATCGGCCTATTCTTGAGTAACTCTAATTAGCATCTCTTTTCTACTAAATAAGGAAGTGATCATCTTTTTGCCTTTCCATCGACGCCTTCCCAAGCACTTCATAACATCAAAATGTATCGATCGCTTTATTAACAGAATATTTGCCGTCTCCTTTATTATCAATTAAAGTTAAATTAAATTCTGCAATGTAAATATTTGCCAAGTTATATCCGTAGAAGTTTGTAAACATCAATAAGATAAGCAAAACTTGAGATATTGTACGATCCACGATTAAGTTAGTTTAGTCCATTTTGGTTACCTATACAATTTTGTGCTGATGTCATATTTTGTAGGGTTATCCTAGATTCCTTCCACTTGTTTTTTGGTCCATAAAAGGACATTTTGTGTTCAGGAAACGTTTCGACAGTCTCGTCTGTCATTTTCAAGCTCTTTATTTTGGGTTTTTACTGCGACTTCTTGTGATAATAGTTGAAGTCGAACTAACTATACTACAGCTTTTACACGTGGTTGTTCATCGTTACGCTCTGCATCTGTTGTGGTTGGTCGATTTTGAAGGTAGCTTTCTATACTGTTACAACTGAAGCTATTTTACTTTAATTCACCGGCGAAACGAATCACGACGCTAAATAACATTACTAAGCTGCATCCAGAAAACAAGGAAGCGAGTTTTGAAAGCAGCTTAAATTAATGACAAACGAATGGTCTGTAGCGATCCCATTTGTCAAAAGGAGTAAGTCCCAACTGTGTTCATGTATATAGCAGACCTTCAGCTAAAATGTTATGTTTTTTGAAACTTTAATTATGTGAGCATGATTATTTACAACTGAACATTACTTTTACATTAATTAACAACATTTTATTTAAAATTTAGCGACTTTTATTATCAACATCACATAATTAGAATGTTTTAAAATATGTTAGAAATTCTTAGGTCCAAAAAATATTAATACCTAAGAGTTTTGAATCTTTATTAAATCTAAATCACAATAGGGTACTATCCGATAATTACATCATGTCGTTTATGTACGCCATCCTACGTAATGATTTAGCCACCGTTATCCTAGGAGTCTCATGAGTCATGGTTCAAAGAATAAAATTATTGCCCGAGCCAAAGAATTGATCGAATTCACATTTTTTCAGAAAAACTTAATCACAAAATATCAGGATTTAGAGTTTTCAATACCGCGCTTGTCATTTACTAGTATTTTTAGACCTTCATTATGCACACAGTGGGAGATATTTATTCAGAACATTCAAAAAGATCGAAATTTTTTTAATTTTTCCAGCAGAGAGAGGAGTTAGCCTTTATTTACAGACTGACCTTATTAGCTCGAAGCTGTAGGGTTTTATGTTTAGAAAATTTCCCTTATATAAACTACTTATTTGCTGTCAAAACAATACTAATATACGAGTAACAGCATAAAGCAATTTCAGATTAAGGTACCCCGTCAATTTAGTCTTGCCAAAATAGTCTTGACAAAATACCACCGGTAAAAGAGCCCGCGCCAAAATAGCCCTTACCAGAATAACCCCAAAATAACCGCCTCGAGAACGTAGTTTCAACTAAATAACTTAAATAAGAAGCCCCCTAAAAGGATTTCCAAGCACTTAAACAAAAAGATTGTTTTACCTTCAAAGGATTCCTTACGTTTAAATCATAATTAAGATTTTGGTCTTTGATCTACAAATAAATATAAATAGTTAAACGTAAGTTTGTTACTTGTGATACCACCATGCTTCAGGTGGTAGGATTACTTGCAAGTTTTTGATATTCATGCGTTGGTAGAGGTATTTTGTGGAGGTTATTTTGGTAAACGGACTATTTTGTCGGGATTATTCTGGCAAACGCTATTTTGGTGTGAGCTTTTATATCGGTGTTATTTAGGCGGTAATATTTCGACGGTCACGTCAGAAACAAGGTGAGCAAATAGATGATTTGAAGCGCGAAAGTTGGAAGGCTCTATGAAAGCCAAATAAAACTGCATGAAAGTTACTAATAGAGCAAAATCACTCGAAAATAGACCACGCGTACCCAAAGATACGTATTTATTGTAATCAGATATAGTTATTTGGTATTTAATGTATAGATTGTCAGTTATGAATTTTTTTCGAGTTACCCTGTATATTGCGGTCAAGAATTTTTTTCGAGTAACCCTGTATGTTGTGGTGATAATTTATTTCTTATTTAATTCCAGAGTACTGAAAAGCTTCCGTGAATTAAATAGAGAATTTAAGAATTTTTGCGTAGATTAAAAAATTGCTTCCCATTTTACTATCTGTTTGATGTTTGTAATGAAATATAGTATTGCAAGGTTAAAACATCGATCTTCCTTGCTTCCTTCAAATACAGTTTGAAAAAGAAAAGTGAATCAGTCTTTGAGACGTAACGACGAAATAAGCTGCGTTTTACGTGGTATAATATTTTCGTTAACCATAGTGTCCCCGAGGTTGAATTCGACATAGTGTCATGATAAAAGTTAATGGAAGTACAACCCAGACCGTTTTTGGTTTTGGTGCTCTACTCCATTTTGAGGCTTCCAGTCCGATTAACCAATTTCAAACAATTGCCTTATCACAAGAGTATGACCTGTACAGTAGTATTGATCTTTTGCCCTTTGGACTTAAATCTTTACAAAGTTATGTGTTTAAAAGCGAAATGTTATAGTATTCAGTTTTAGAATAATTTGACGTGAAACCAACCCAACTAGTAAAAAGAAAAGCATTGTCCTGTAGACAGATGTAACAGATGGTATTTAGCGCAATTCCCTATTTCTGTACTCAATAGCCAATCATACACAGATAATTTGTCATTTAGCATCTATAAGTTCATCTAAAATATATTCAGTTTTGGTTATTTTATACCTTTTATTTTACTTAAAAATTAAGTTTAAAGTATATAACAGTATATATAGCAGCCAATATAAGGTAATTCATTAAAGCACAGTACACTACTAGTTCGCAATTGACAAATTTTTGTTGAGATTCCTGAATTATATTTAACAACGCATTATTAGTAGTTAACTATTGCTTCTTAAGATACTTCGCGATTCAGTTTTCTGACTTATCTTTGTCAACTGAGTGACAAAATCAGTAACGCTCTTGTTTAGATTTTCCTTGATATATTTTGCAATTAGGAAACTTCTTGGACAGCGATTGGGTTTCCTTATGAAGATTAAACTCTAGGCTCTAGTTCCACTGGTCGACCAGCTACCCAAAAGTGCGCAAGTCTTAAACAAAGTTCTGAACACTTTCATTTAGTATCTCAACATCAGTTTGTGCACTGGTGCAACTTTATGCAAATAGCAGTAATAATGCTGAGAGGTTCAATGAAGTTCCTTATTATTAAATTTTTGTTCATTCTTCTTTTTGTTGTTTTCAGTCTTATTATTGTAATTTTTAATTTTTTGCCAACTTTCAATTGGATTTGCAATTTTATCTTATTATTTAGGTATTATGTAATATGACCTTCAAAAGAGATTCTGAAACACAATTCACAATACGTTGCTTTAAACATATATTATAGATTGTGGAGTAAGAATTACTTCTGATCGATGTACAAAGATATAAAAGTACGTGACCACATTTTACGCCACCTTAGTCAACATTGTAGTCTTATGGGAAAATTCCAATGTTTCAATTACATATATATGCTAAGTGTACGTGACTGTAATTCTGATTCATTGCTGTATGCGATCTAGCGCTACTGCTACAGTCGCTTAGCGGCATGACCATTACATAGCTCCTAGCTTGTGTGTTTGACAAGATAAATTAACTCTCTTAGTAAGTGCTTTGTAAATAATTGGTTGGAAAATTTCAACAATTTCTATAAAAGCGATGATTGAACTTCATGATGGAATTATTTAATCTGTACATGCGAATACATATTAGTATTATGTTCGTTGCATCTATACTACTGTCTTGAAAATTAGGAAATTTTTTGAAATTTCCCTGGTGACGAGTGAGACAAAGCTGCGCACGTATTATTGTGATGACGAGGTGAGCATATCTGTTCGCAATTGTGTATCTGGTATGCAGTGTCGTTAGTGTTTCGTTTCTTTAAGACGTGAGCGTTGGTTGTTCGTTGCAAAGCCACAATCCAAATAACATGCAAACACCAAGTTCGTATGCAAATTGGGAAGTCTGTAATACTGCACTAAAACAGTTCGTAGTTTAGGACCGATTTCTGTGGTTAAGGGCGATACGGTACGCTGAAAGATGACTAATGCAGTAGAAGGCTTTTCACATCTAGAACTGGAGAAATAAATGATTAAATAGTGACCAACAATGAGTTGGGACGAGAAGTTGGTAGCTTTCATGTATCCATTTGTGCGATTTTATTTTTCAATTTGAAGATAATGCATTGCGAAGTTTGTTGAGAAGTAACTTTCCACGAATGAAATGGATTTCCGCCTGATAGTTTCTGGCGATCAGTTTGAGAAGGGTACGCAGGTGCTCTTATGACGTGTGGATGAAGATGCAGTTATCAGAATGGAAAACAGTATTGTCTTCCTGACTAAAAGAATCACGCCTCGCCAGATCATCGGAAAAGTTATGTTCACTGCATTTTTTTGCCGCCGATGATTCGGTGTATCATGAATACTACCTGGACAAAGAGGTTATTTCTACAAGCATGATAACGCTTATGCAGTAATTTCCCATCTTGAAAGACGTCCCTGTGACTATTCTATTCAACCATCTTACTTTCCAGATCTCGCGCTGGGTGACCTTTGACTATTTCTTACTCTGAAAATATACCTCAAAGAATGTTTTTCACAATCATGAAGATATCAAGTCGTATGCCACGGTCGAACCCACAAGATTCCAAACGAGTTTTCAATAGGTGCTTCCAACAATATCACTTTTAACGGAGCAAGTATTTACTTCTACTAGCGCCCTACATTGAAGTTGATTAGGGAAACCTTGCCATATGACCTGATGAGTTACTTTGTTATGTAATTACTTAACTTGTAATTATAATTAAACGGTAATGACTTAATTACCCTTGGAGTACCTAATATGGTGACCTATTTAAATATTCAATACTTTATTTAGTAAAATCGTTTTCAAATTGGTTCACATTTTACTTATACCTTTCATTGAATACTAAATCTTCTGCATTATATGTATGTAACATACGAAATGAAAGTTTTAAGAAAAACTTCAGAAAAAATTTTATTAACTTTGCGCTCGAACTTAATTATAAATATGTCAACAACGAGAAATTAAATTTAAAAAGCTAACCGCAGGATATGTTCTTTAATTCTCTGTAATTTTGCTAAAATTTGTGATATGCTCCTTTGAATACCATTTATATCGATTTCATGGAGCTTAAAGAATATTCTGTAGTACACGTTTCTACTGGGTTGAGTCCTAAATTCTTCAATAGGTCATACTTAAGGAAGATTGGGAGGTTTGTCTTGTTTAGTTATAAAATTAATGTTATTTTGTCTCTCGGGCATAACGAGAAGAAACCAAATCTGGCTAAAACGCGATTTCGTCATATTAATAATAAATATTGATGAATTCAACCGATTTTGTAAGCAATCTCTCAATGTAAATGTTGGTATCTACAGGTTCCCCTTGAACTAACCCTAAGGAACACCTGCTAATTCTAGCCTCAGATATGGAACACCAGACTAAATTTTTGTTAGCAAATTCTGCGTTTTGTTCAAATTTTACTTCGCCTGGACAATTTTCGTGGTTTGATATATAAAATCGACCGTTACCTTATTAAATGGTTTCACCTTAAGGCTCTACAGCATCTGGGTGTTCTCTCAAGTTGATTCTGAGTGTACTTAGGGCATTTGCAACATTTTTGATTATTCCTGGCCAAAACTTTTCTCCCGTTGTATGAGGAACGTCACAACGTTGAAACTCCTTGTCTGTGTTTAGCATTTTGCATATGTCTATTAGTCCAAATTTGGCTTAAAAGCTTGAGACCGTTCACTTTTTAGCAAATTCTTACAAGGTGTACTTTCTTCGCATTCTCTTATGGCCCTATAAATGATTGCTGGACTAACATTTTGGTCTTTAAATAACTGGACAATCCGACAATATGGTAAATATCCAAAAATTTGATAAATTAACAAATTTTATTCAAAATAAAACATGGGTTATTTGGTGTATCCATCACGACCCGAGCAACTCGATTTTTCAAGACTTTTGTTCCATACCTTACTACTTATGTATGTGAGAGTAAATTGTATGCAAACATATTCGTGCATTTACATAATCATGCACATAAGGTACTTAAGAGTCAGTAAGCTTACCAATTAGCCGCGTGAGTGTTGGATTTCACCGAAGATAACCGTGACTTCAAACTATAACGTTTAGAGGGCGTTTTTTCGGCATAATTCTAGTATCTAGCGGTTCCGAGCAGAAAGATAAAGAAAATTACTCTCACAGAATAAGAACTGAACACCTATGTGTTTGAACCTGAAGGAATCTTTAAAAGAAATATGGCGTACCTATACTTTCTTATATTATTTATTTATTAAATAGTTGATTCTTACTGCTATTGTAATAATAAAATACAGTCCTAGGATAATTCCTTTTATTCGGCTTGAATATACTACTACAATTTAATGAAAGCCAGGCCGTAAATTTAGTTAGCTACACTTTTAGTTGATTTACTTTTTGGCTTATTATTTCTTTACCGAACAATTTTTACCTTATCTAGTTCTCTTTCATCACGTGGGTTTCATTTTAGTTATACGACGCCCTTAAATTAGGTCATCTCGAGTTGCTGATACAACTTAAACGTAAGATCTCGGCGGACCGAAACTTTTTCTGGCGTTTTAAAACTTGCAAGACTTCTTTTGAAAGTTTTTGATTGCGTAATTGTTTTCTATTTATATTTCTATTTCATTCTAATTGAATTTGTCCCAATTTTCACTCACTTCAATAATCCTTTTGTTGTACCGTGATGTAAATATGGAATTATCAATAAGATGCTTATTAATTAGTTGTAATTTCATATCAACCGTGCTGGCCGACTGACCTAGTTGTACATCCAAAGTTTGTTTCAGATATATCAAGCTTACATAACCAAGTTTCGGTCGTAGGAAAACCGCTTTTTTGCTTTAGATGCTGCAGCTTTGAAGTTATTAACAAAGTATCTGGCACAGTTAATATTTTTGACGAATATAACGACAATGTTGTTTTGAAAATACTGTCCCATATAAATTTTTGATTAATAATAGTAATTCATTTATTTTATTCACAAGTTGTTAAGGGTCCGTTCGAATAACACGGTAACTCTGCATACATTATTTTAAATATTTATAATTATTAGTAGTTCTGTATGCTATTTAAAAAAAAGTTTGTATCACCATTGTACTATATATAATCTTTAAGAAATCCCCTTCATTGAACTCTTAAATCAATTACCGTAAGAACATTTTAAGAAGTAAAAATTCTTCCAAATGAAAGCATAAGTGTTAAGGTATTCTTAGGGTAATTAATTTAAGAGACAAGTAAAACGGTTTTATTAAATATTTCATTAAGTACAATGGTGCTACAAACTTTCTCTTTTAAAATTGCATGTGAAACTGCTAATAATTATAAATATTTAAAATAATGTATATTGGGTTGCCCTTAATGATATAAACTCATGGCAAATGTGTATTTGGTTTATCTAAGGGATCAACCGGCTTCTTCGCAATCAAGAACTGTACATCCCTACTTTTTCTCAATGTATTCCTTATTTATGATACTTTGCATATTGGATCAATAATTTTATTGTTTTTCCATACATATTCATACTACAAATTTTTTACTGTAAGAGCCAACTCTACTGATAATTAAAAATCTTTAAATTATTTTCCCTCTCCCGCTTTTTATTTATCACCTACGAGATTGTGCATTTAAAATCCACGCTTTAGCACAAAAATATTGGCTATAAACGTAACTGTAATTTGTTAATTATCACGTTGGCTTGTGTAGGACTGAACTAATGAAAACTCATTAAGTAACATAAAATTAGCAGAAAAATAGGAAAACGGTATCAATAGGATACCATCGATTTGTTTGGCTAGTTATTTGATTTCTTTTAAGACTTAAAAATCTGGTGTGAAAGAACACACGACTTTCTCTTACGCACATATGCCACATATGCCAATAGTGTCCACAAATCATTAGATTATTGCCTACGTTTATTT
>JAHWXV010538366.1:0-13670 GCA_024586415.1 Phrixothrix hirtus | reverse complement strand
CGCTTTGATGACGATGAGGAACTGAGGGAGGGCGTGACTAATTGGTTGAAGTCTCAGGCGGCAGAATTTTATGACAATGGAATTTCAAAGCTTGTTTACCCCGATAATAAGTGCCTAAATTTGTATGGTGACTACGCCGAAAAGTAGTATTTTGGTGCCGCTTTCAAATGTTTATAATTAATATTTTCTTGTGCTGAGTTTTATTTTTATAACAAAACGTAATCGACTTTCTGGATAGCCCTCGAATAATCAGTATTGCGTGAGAATTGCATTGCATAAAGTGTTTGAAATTATTAAATCTTACACAGTCCTATTGGTAAACCGTCTCAGGGGATTCAATAATTACGGCTTGGAGAATCCAGAACATTTGGGAAACATAAAACTATAAATATTTCTCGAACGGCAACTACGAAATACTTACCGTTAATAACCAATGACCCATTGGTTAATTATTTTCTCAAATTACCAGCACATTCTTTACGAGAGGAAGTTATTCTGTACTGTGTTAAATTTGGAAATCAATTTGCCTTCAACAAGTGACGATGAAACCGATTATTTGTTATTATGTTGATATTAGTATCATTAATTGGTATGTGATTCTAATTAATTTCCTAATGTATGTATGTATGTTTGTGTATAATAAATTAAAATACTTCATAATCTTTATTCGTAATTAAAAAGCTTAAACTATTAGAATAATAGTGGAAAATCCGATTAAACTTAATTTATCAATATTTTATGGCTGTACATATGCATTACGCAATTCGACCGATGAACTTATATCGGGCTTTTCGGAAGTTAGCCTAGATTAACCCGTTACTAGGAATTACTACAGATACGATTGTCATAACAATTGTATCTTCAGTAATTTTTATGAATCCAGTTAATTAAAACGAGTTTCCGTAAACGCCTACTAGGTATTTTAGTACAATTATGATCAAAAAACTACAACTAAGCTACAGGTAGATTATTCTTCGTCAGAAATATTGAAGGAAATTGTGAAAAAATCAATAATAAATACTAATGAGAAATTTTAGTTTTAATTAGCATGCCGTGCGTGCAGACGCATTTCTGTGTGCGGGTATGGGACCCTGTAGAGGGTGTGTGCGTGTGCGCACCGATAGGTGGGCTGGTGGGCGTTCGTAGCGTGTGCGTTCGGCGAGCATGGGCGTGAGTGGATGTGCGGGTGCCTGTGTGTTTGCATGGATGCAGGCGTGCGTGTGTGTGTTTGTGTTTGTTTGTGCGCGTGGGTGTACGTATGGGTGTGCGCTTCAGCGTGCGTGTGTGAGTAAACAACATATCACGAAAACGAAAATTCGTAAACATACAATTTATATTGTCTAAAATGGATAACCGGTAGTGTCATTTTAGTCTCGCCATTTCCGTAAGTCGAGTAACCGGAAGTACCATTAACGTTACCTCTGAACAAAATAACTATGAAACTGAAAGTTCTACCTAAATGAAAATTGTATGCAAAATCGAAAATTTGGTCAAAATCAAAGAACCGGAAGTACCATATTATTTCTGATCTTTAGATATTTTCCGAATTTTTAGTTTTTCGCGATTTTCTTGAAATTGGCTGCAACAATTTTTTGAAACTTGATATATTTCTTAGCTATTTGCTTTCGCGCCGATAGTACTTAAAGTAATAATTGTGAACAATATATTTCAAAAACAAACATCGTAGGAAAATGAAATTTTGTATTTAAGTTTTCTGCCTTCCTGACATACGACAGAAAGAATTTAGTTAAAAAGGAATGACAGGAAGTGCCACTCTATTCTTACTATTTTTAAGTTTTAAGCAATTTTCTCGATAACGGTTATAACTTTTTTTTTTAAAACTTACTAGGGTTCTAATGTCTTTGATGCCCTTTTACATGAAATTTTCGGTTTCTTTGAAAAAATGTGTTGAAGCGTGTTATTCGAGAAAATTTCTGGAGTTAAGCAGCGTTTTGCTTGTCCAGTAATTTGAAAATGGGCGACCGTTGCAATTGAGGGCCTTGGTGCTACAAGGGGATGAGTCACTTTTTTAAAAATTTAAGATGTATATTCCACGACCTTCCATAAAGTATAAGCTATCTTTTGGCGCAAGAACGGAACGAATACGTCCATATACAACGAAATTATGAGCACTTTTGACTCGTCTCCTTCAACAATTCTGTGCTAGAACGGGGTAAGTCATGATGACTTATCCCGTTTTTGCACCAAAGGAGCGTTCACTTTTGTGATATTTGTCAGATATCACAATTAAAGTAGGCGTGTCTTTTCATGTCGACTTGCGCTTTGATTTCGCGCGGTTATTGCATAGTAAGCGGCATAGGGAAGTGTTTGTTTACATTGTGAATCTACGTGTATACGATGTTGGGTGACGATTCAGACTCTGGAAGTGAATACCGTGCTAGTACGTCCGATAGAGAGACTTCTACAAGAGATTTAAGGGATTGCCAATAGGGATAGAAAGAAAACAAGAAATTTTAAAAACTGAAAAAGAAGTATTACAAAAGCAAAGCGACCCGTATGTAGGTACTCGAAGGCAACAAGCTTCGGCTAGACAGCAAGGCATTGAATGCGGCTGCAAAAAAAACTGTTTTAATAAGCTGACCCCTACAGAACGCAACAAAATGTTTGAAGTATTTAATGCATTAGCCGACTAAGAAAAACAAGATTCATTTTTGTCCCGTTTAATTTCTGTTGCCCCAAAGAAGAAAACATGGCCACGCAAGCAAAATCCTAAAAAAAACGTGAATATAGTAATAAATACAAGGTAAGTTTACAATCAAATAGGTGACATTGTTCTTAGAACAAAATGAAAAAAGTGATAAATGTAATTTATTATTTGGAAGTGTATACTGCACCGGCAGACGGTGAGTTTATAAAATTTATAGAAATTAAAAATGGGTCCATTTTTGTTAACACGCCCTGTCGGTGCAGTATACATTTCCTTATTATTTTATAGTGCAGATTTCTGAAGTTTTTTAATTTTTACGTTAAATTGCCTAGTTCTGAAGTAATAGATTGTAAAACAGCCCTGGTTCGTCTATACAATAGGGAAAAAAACGATTAGAGATATGTAACCACATGTCCACCAATATAACTCCACTGCCTGATTTACGAGGAAAACATTCCAACAGACGAAATATTATTCCAGAGAACATCGTCCAACAGGTAGGCGATCACATAAAATCGTTTCCAAAACGAGAGTCGCACTACGACCGAGGAAAAAGTGATAAGTTTTACTTATCTCCAGAACTAAATATTAAAATAATACACCAACTTTATTTACAAAAATATGAAATTCATTGCTACTTGTTCAACAAGGTGAAAATGTCAAGCCGCTTATTATATGCGACTTCTACTTCAGATATTTTAAAGAACATTTTAACTTATAGTTATGGTAGATCTAGAACAGATACATGTAAAAAATGTGACTTGTTAGATAATAAGCTAAAAAGTATTTTAGACGAAGAAGAAAGAAATGCTGTTAAAACTGAAAAAGATGTCCAATTAAAGAAATCCGAATGGTTCTATAAAGACTTAAAAGAGCACACAAAAGAAGCAAAGGAAAATGAAGAAGTTGAGGTCATCTGCTTCGACTTTCAGCAAAATTTATCACTACCAAAAGTGCCCTCTACAGATGCCTTCCGGCAGCTCTGGGTATATAACTTTTGTATCCATTCTGCAAAAAACAAAACGTCTCACTTTTACATGTACGACGAAACAGTTGTCAAAAAGGGAGCTAATGAGATCATAAGCTTTTTAGACCAATTCATTACAAATATATTAAGTAAAAAAGTTACGAAACTATATATTTTCGGACAACTGCTGTGGCCAAAGCAAGAACAATGTCATGGTCCGTTATTTGGAAGGGTTGTGCAAAGTACAAAAATTTGAGTATATAGTACATAGATTCCCCGAACCTGATCACGGCTTCCTGCCATTTGACAGATCATTTGGCATTATTGAAAAGACAAACGTTTAGTGGAACGTATATACTTACCCTAAGAATACAAAAACTTAGATGAAGCTTCCACGACTAAATTTAAAGTTATTACCGTTTCCCAAAGTATTATTTATGATTTTTGTGCTATAGTAAAGGTATTTTCACCCCCAAACATTCCGATAGAGCAAAATTTGCGGTTTCTACTTACAGACTTTTTGTGTATACAGAACTTTCTGATGCGATCGAATGTATCTGGTTGGCTAGTGGATCTTTATTTCAGAAATTTATCTTACTAAATTCAAAGAAACCCGTTAACTTTAATGAAAAAGAAAACTGTTATGATGCCCCATTATCCCTTAAAGATGCAAAAATTAAAAATGTCATGCAACTGGTTACCGAGTATGTTCCAAAATCTGACATACCATTTTATACCACTTTAAATAATGATTCTTTTCTTCCACAAAAGGACGATTCAAGCACAAATGGAGACGAAAATGACTGTGACTGATTATATGGATATTACATATCTTGTTTTTTGTGAAACTTTTTATTGTGTTTTGTACTGTGACTCATCACGTTGTTTTTGCGTTGTTTTTTAATTAATAATTAATTATTGCCCTATGTCTTATTTTTATAAAAAACATGTTGTACTTTTAAAACAAAAACATAAAAAAACACCAACGTTTTTTTATCATTTTTGGTTTTCCTGAAAATTTAAAAAAAGTGACTCATCCCGTTTTTGCACCAAGGTCCACAATTATCAATTCCAAAATAAACGTAAGTAACATTTTAATCATTTATAGATATTTTTTGCACATCTATAATACATAAGAGAAAATCGAGTGTTGTCTCACACCAGATTTTTTTATAAATAGAAAGCAGCTAATATGCACCAGACCCGTGCAGTGCATATAATTCGGAAATGAATGCTATGAGTTTCAATAAACCACAGTTATGAGGTCACATCAGTGAGCGAGCAGCAACAGTTCGGCTTTTAATTTTGCATGGCTTCGGGTTTAACTTTACAAGTCGTATATATTGAAACCGTTTGAACTTGCTCAATACGGTTTTAGCTTGGATTGTTATGAAAATCGTCACAAGCGCGTATTTTGGTTCCATCGAATGTGATATTTTACGTTTTCCAGTACTTCCTTACTTTAGTATTACCTACTATATTACAATAACTAAATAACTAAATTTATTTTTATTGCATTATAGTTTTGTCTGCCATATACTATATTTTTAAGAGTTACGGCGCCTAGCCTGTGTAGCATCTTTGTGTCTCCTTAATTGGCTTCACATTAATTATGACAAGGATTTATGTTAGCACGCCTTTTTAACTATTTCTCTTAAATCATTATCATTATTATAATTTAGTGTGTATTAACAAAGACAGTAGACGCATCTAAGCGTTATTTTTATATAGTATTCAACTGTGACAAGGCGCTAGGTGGAATTAGACTATGAGTTGATACTTAGCTTTCTGCAGTCTACCCAAACTTCAGAATCGATGGTAGCACTTTGAGAGCTTTGGATTGAAAGGTCTGAAATACTCTTCTTAGGAATTGCGTACCACACTAACATTTTAAGCCTGAATTTCAATGTTTATAAAATTTTACGTTCCAGGTGTATCTTGTTTATTTTTGTTATGAACGCTCTGTTTATGTTGTCACTGTTGGAACATACACAATACTTCTTATCAACTCTGCACCATTATTCAAAAATTTCTTTCTTGTTTAATATTCGCATCACTTATTTTACGGAAAATTTAATATGTTTGAAGTTCAATTCTCGCAAATTGCTGTTGTACATAAGTTAGACAAGTCAAATTTGTTCATCAGAAGCCTTCTGGCAGAAAACAATTTCAATAGTATGTCTTATTTTTATGACCAAGCATTTGATATACTCTTCTATGCAAATGATTCTGGTCTGCAATTTTTATTACGAACGTCAATCACAAACTTCTACCGTGTTTACACCAACGACACACCGATTGTCACGTTAACGGCTTTCATTTCAGATAGCCTCCGCAACTTTAATAATGGAAATGAATTTTAGTGTATGATGGTCATATGTTGTTAATATTCGAACTTCGGATCTTTTTATTCTACGAATTTTTGTAGCAATAATTTAAAACGAACAAATAAATTGTAATTTTCACTATTTATTAAGTGATTAATATTATTTAAATATTAAAAAGACAAACAATTTGAGAAATATTCATTATTGGACTAGAGTTTCATTCCAGGATCTCAAAATTACTGGGTTAGTGCTCGGTCACTAAGCTGTTCAGGAATTCGAAGACCAGTTGATTAATGAATTCTTCTAATTGTAATGTGCATCATTTTTCATTATTTATAGACATGCGAAAAAATGATTCATATTACAACATTGATCGCCTGGTTCTCGAATTACGAGATAGTTTGATAGTAGAGCACTAATTTGAGAAGCAGGAGGTCCTTGAATCGAACCCTGGCCGAGGAATGAATTCTCTATAAATTTGTTTGTTTTTTTAATATTTAAATAATATTAATCACTTAATAAATAATCAAAATTACAATTTATTAGTTCATTTTAAATTGTTGCTATAAAATGCACTGAATAAAAAGATTGCGAATCCGAATATTAATGTATGTGCATAATGCAGTTGCACTAGAATTCAATTCCATTATTAAAATTGCGGAGACTATCTTAACGAAAGCTGTTAACACGACAATCAGTGTGGCACTGAAGACGTTTGTGATTGATGTTCATAATGCATCTATTTTATAACAAAAATCTTTGAAGTTCTTACAAAAAGACGACGATATCAAGAATCAGAAAATAATCAGCTAAATAAAATTAAATTTCTTACAAACACATAATATGATATACTAAAGTATATTGAGAATTCATTTAAAATTCTGTGATGATAGTGATGCTATACTAGAAGAATTTCGTTAGGATATTCTGGATACAAGTTCTAAAAATACTGGTTAATAATTATTGATGTTTTTGATTGCGGCAGCACCGATGAATTGTGGAATGTTACTGTGAATGAACTGTCATTTTTAAAAATAAATATGTGTATACATATACTTAAGTACTGTATATCACTGGAAATAGTTTTATATACATGTTATCAAAATAAAATGAGATTTTCTATTATACCTACTAAGAGAGTGTGTTACGTTGCTGTTATTGCGAAACATACCCTTATTTTTTGATACGTTAGAGAGGATATAAAAATAAAAAACTTATTTTTTTCTGTCAACTGATGTGCGCGGCTTAAGGCGAAATTCACTTTCAAAAGTTAAACAATATTTAGTTTTTTATTTGTAGTTTAATTATTGGTTATTTTTTAAATACTAAAAGTGTAGTAATGGATTAATGTATCTTATATTTCTATTTAAAACATTACAATAGCTATAATAAATAATATACACGCATTTTTGGATAATACAATTAAATTCAAGTATTATAGTTATAACTAATCTCATATGTTAAGGGCAATTTTCACGTTTTGGTCTAGATAATGAAAAAATATTAAATTTCTGAAAAAGTAGGCACGAATAACTTTTATCCCCCATTTTACTACAAATTTTATGTTTATTTATATGAATTAAATGGATCTATTTCGTTAAGTAATGGTAGGAAATTTAAATATTCCTAAGTTTTACGTCTAGATAACAATAGAATTGATTTGTCCCTCAAAATTCACATTTGTTATATCAGATGAACAGGAATATTTATGTACATGTATTATACGATATATTAAGATACCTCCTATTTTATTTTGTACATCGTAGTCTTCCAATAGTGCATCCAATGGAAATTCATACTAAATTAAATCTATTTTTATAACATTGATAATCATCAGTGTTCAAAACATAATAACTTTAGAGACTAAAGACATTATAAAATTGTTATTTCCATATTTAGGGATATCAGGAGGTAACATTCCTTGTAAGCCTGTTAAATTTCCTGCAGTTTAATTATTCATGGTGTTTCCTGTATTTAAATTAAACTGAACGAGAAATCCAAGAATTAAGTTATTAAACATTTTATGCCACATTTCAAAAATTAGTTAATCAATAAATTCCTGTGAATTTAAATTATATTTAGAAGTAAAATGAAACCTTCTAGTAGATCATGTATTTTTCTTTAAGTAAAAGTAAAACGAATAAAGGTTAATGTATATTAAACGAATGTTCCTTAATTTTATTTATATAAATAAAAAAATATAAATGATGCTTAAATATACTTATTCATCCCTTTCACGTATTTTCACAATATATTGTACTTTACTCTTTAAAAAATATAATCCCTTTTAGTTTATGGCAAACTTTAAAGATTCGGAGTATTTCTGCAATAAATCCAGGTGAACATACTGCGAATGCCTGTGGAATTTAAAATCAATGGATAAGGATGTGCTTAACCTCTACAACGTAGCTAACCTTCCTTTATAAACAGGTTCAAAATTTAAATAGGCAATGTGCAATTTGGATTGATGCAAATTTTCTTGTGGAATATACATTGCTACATAAACTACCTAAGTAGTATATTATATTTATACCTAGTGAAAACGATAAAATACTTAATCAAATTTGAAATACTTGTTAATTGTTAAATTAATATTCACAATGTAATGCCTTTAGCCGAAATGTCTTGAAATCTTACACTGGCTGTCTCGAAATTACAGAACATGACTTAACAGCAAATTCTTAGCTTTAAAATAAAATAATTTAATTACATTTAACTATAACTAAAAGGGCCTGTTAAACCAGTTTTTAGTGTAAACATTTTCTAAAAATGAACTATTATCACTTGGTAATTTATACGAAAGAAACGATCGGATTGAATTAAAACAATTTTGTTAATAGCAGAGAAGTGCAAGTGTACGAAACTGTCATGACATTTTAGCAAGTTTTCATTCGTTAAACCGATAACCTTTAATTTCTTTTTGGATAAAAAGGGACATTCGTTACTAACATTCTTTGTATGTACGGGGCGTAAACAAAACGTTCGTGCATTTGTTCACTCTCAAAGTACTCTCCTTCAGCACAACGCTCATTCCATTTCTCAAATGTTGCATGTTATTGTTTGACAGAACTTTCAGCAGCTTCGTCAATAGATGCAAACGTTGAGACGAGTATCTTCAAAAAGTGACCCGAAGGTATTAATTTAAAGAAAAGAATAAAATTTCTATAAAAATTAATACCAAAATAAAGCTGGATGTAGGTTATGCCTAAGAAGCTAAGCCATTTAGTTTGAAATTTGATAAAGTATGTGAAAAAGTACACGTGTACGATAAAGTGCGAGTTTAAACGAAGATATAAAATTTTTTAAAAATAGGTGGTAAAATATTAAGTTATTTAAGAGCCCACAATGGGTCAGATTGATTATTGGTTTGTGGAATTTCTATAATTTGTAAAATTGGGAGGTACGTTTGTATGAGTACAGGTGTTATCACTTATAAGTTTGCATTAGTGCAGATATGATTATTGTATTTTTTTCTGTATTTATTAATGTAATATATTTATGCATATTTATTGATGTTATAATTATTGAATATATTGAGGATAATGAAATTACTATCTGGGATAAATCTAGGGTTGTTTTCTGAAAGGTGTTTAGTGAAGCAGATGTTTTGAGTCTTCTTTTTGATGTTCGTAGAATCTGGCTATGAATTATCTAATGGTGACACTTACATAACGTGTATGAAGGTCCTTCTGTAGAGAGTTTTGGAATTCTAAAAGATAAATACCACTGTTGCTGAGCATACTTTTGTTTTCTAAATTAGTATTTAGTGTATTTTTTAGGTTAAGGGTAGAGTTAAAGGCGATTCTAAAGTTTTTGAAGAATGAATGGGGATGCACTACCCTCAAAAACGGTTGATGGTAAGTGACGATCTACAGCGATATATTATATTCAATTCAATAATTAATAATCCGCAATAAAATATAACGGACATGTAATAATAAAAAAGGGCAGGTGAACTACACCCTATTTCGACTATCAATGAAAAATGTAATACCTCCTTAAATTCGGTCATACATCGCAATATAGTATAATATTGTCAAATAAATTTTGAACGTGCATTCTATATTATTTGTAATTACGAGGCAGTGTTGCTATATCAAAATTCGCAGCTGAAAAAATCGTGCCTGTCTTCACACATGAAAGTTACGTCACACCCTGTATCTGCTACGATAGCAAAAGGAGCTCGACGGTAATAGCATTAATTTTAAATAAACAAATTCGAAACCGCAAAAAGCCGGCGAATACCAAGCGGGCACCACTACTGCCCGTTAATTTGCCGGCGAACATCAGGTGGCTTTGCATTCACGGTTTACTTCATTCTAAATATGTTATTCCTCGTGTTAGTAATACGAACCTGCCGAAAATACTTGTATGTATATTTATTAAGCTCGCCTGAAACGATTGTTTCCATTATGAACCAACGAATTTTGTTCACAAAAGTAAAAACCCTTTGTATATTAAATTATTCAGTGTTTTAATTTGTTCGGAAATGACTTCAAAGATATAATTCTGATAAAAAGCACACATTTTACATTCTCCGATTATAGGGTAAGTAAATGTGTACACATATGTATCTAAAATTAAGATAAAGTAAACTGTTTTAATTACTAATTGATAACCTAGTAAAAAAATAGCAATTTAAGTTAGCTCACAAAAAGCAGTTAAAAGTAAACAGATACCTATTAAGTTTACCAGACGTTTAGATACACGGTTTATTTTGATTCTATAAAATTATGGTCATCTTAGACTTCATGGCGGCAGATGCATTAAATTGTTCTCAAGACTCACTATAAACAAACAAACATGCCCTTAAAAGTTTGGATATTGGATGCTAAAATATTCAGAACCCTTTAAAATAATCACACATTTCGTTAGTTTTTGGTGTAGTGTTATTTCTAATCACTTTAAATAGAATCTGCAATGCCAGGAAATATTTGCCAGTATGCTGGATACGATAAAAGAAAACAATTCGCCAAATATTAAAATGTACAGATTTACTGTTAGTGATAATATGCGCTTGCAGAAATTGATAGTAAATTCGGGTTAATTAATTAAGACATGTATATTACAATTTAGGATTTGAAAGCGCTAATCTAGTTCTTTATAAAACGTATGTCCTCGTATGCATACAGTGGCTCACACTTTAAATGATGCAGCTTATAAAAAATTACACATTATTAGGAAGAAAAGGTAAATAATAAGCATAGAGATGAAAAGTAGATAAACTTTAATAACGTATAATGTTATTAAGCGTTATACACTAAAATTGAAAGGAAATTTTAATAAAGTTATTATAAACAAAAGTCGAAATGATATACAAGATTTAGCTCACAGCTTAAATGATACAACACAAAAATAAAATAAAGAGTTTAACTTTAATACCGCGTAGTTATTTTAGGACCTCTCTTAATCGTTTGGGTATTGATTCGACTAATTCAAGGGAAGGATTTTGTCCCATTTCTCCAAAAAGGCCTTCTTAAGATCATTTTTATTATGATTTTAACCCATATATTTTTCTATGTCATTTAAGTCGGGGGATGGTGGGGAGGTTTAATCACATGTGGACAAATTTACAGTAGCCATTCTTTATCAAAACAGACGACTGTTTAGGATCGTTGTCCTGGTAGAACAAGAAATTTGCTTCTATACCTAGTTTGGCTGCACGGATTTTAGATTTTGTTTCAGAATAACCAGGTCGATACTTATTCACATTTCTCTCAGTAAAACACAAGTTGCCAACTCCAAGAACGGTCATGCAGTCCCAGACTATATCATGCCCACCCCCAAATTTTACGGCTGGGCGCTAATTTTGTGGTTTTAACGCCGCATTGGTTTTTCTCTATACATGATCTTTGCCATCTGAGCCAAATAGGTTAAACTTACTGTCATCAGCAAATAGTTGTTTTTCAAAAGTCTAAAGACTTGGTGAAGTAAATTCCAAGCCGTTCGTTTTTCGCGCTTATGAAATGCTTCGTCCTAGCTACTCGACCTCTGTATTATACTTTTCGCAGCATTCTTCTTATTGTTTTGGAGTTACAAGATTTCCTTAAATACTTTTTTACCTCTGATGTGAACTGTGGGACACTAAACTTGGGTTTTCTTTCAACTTTATGCACAATATACGACTCTTCCTTCTCTGAAAATAGTTTGTTCGCCGCCTTTCTGGATTTATTCGAATTATCCATACGATTTTCGCGTGTGTAGCGTTCGATTATGTGTTGTACCGTAGAAGCAGGTTTAATCATTATTTCAGCAATTTCTCGTTGTGTTATCCCATTTTAAAAATTAAAAACAAGCAATTCGCGTTCTTAAATATTCGTACGTGTGGCCATTTTCACGTATATAATTAAATGGTCACAAAACACTGTTCCATCTCTCAAATGGAGTGTTAAGGGTCTCCCTGGAAGGTAAACTAAAAATTTGCCGAACTTTAAAGTATGCAGTGCCAACGTTTCGCTGGTAAATCATTTAAGTTGTGAGCTAAGTTATTAATATTTTTTCGATTTTAGTTTATAAGTTGCTTTTTAGAATTCTCTTTTAATTTTAGTGTATAATGCTTAATTTATAAATTGTTGTGAGAGTTTTGTGGTACGAGAAATAAGGAAAAACCCGTTTATAACTAAACCTCGAATTGCAAAAAGTTAAAAATTTACATTATAATATAGTAATTTTATTTTCAAAATTATGATGGCAAATTTGTTACCATAATTTTTAGAGTAAGATTGCTATATTACACTTCCAATTTTTATAACTAAAATGTTACTAGTAATTTTCATTAAAATTATCGGAGTAGTTCTTGCGCGTGTAAAGCAGCTCTTAGTTGAGAAGATAGCAGATAAAGAAAAATAAAAAATTATTAATTTCTTTTAAATACTAATATTTGATTATTCAGATTTGTAAGAAACATATTTTTCATAATTTAACTGCATAATAGTTCTTGGAAATGTAGGTAGTTACCTTGTGTTATCAAATATGTATATATGTATATAGCTAAAATATCAAATACAAAAGGCGTCTCGCAATTTTATGCGAACATACATTAAAAACAGATGAATACGTGCTATTTTCAGTCATCTCCAATTTAAAGAGCGATCGAAGCTTGTTGAGGCAGAAACAAGCGAAGCATATACTTCTATCGCCAACATAAACGGTCCTTCGAGAGTGATGTTTGAGCAGCATATGGAAATAGTCTCAAAAGTTCTACTTTCTTAGAACTGAAGTAAATCCAGTGTGGATCAACCAAGGTTAGATATCCCTAATTTCGTTATAAACTAAAACAAACCTTTAACGTGTATTGCGTTCAGTTAGTAAACAAACGTTAGTGAATTTTGTAGTAAATAGTTAGTCAATTGCACTGATTTATTCTATTAGAGTTGTATCATAAGCTAATTAAATTCCTAATTGGTAATAAGTTAGGTTGCTTAATTGTTGTTTTCTCGAACAAAGTGTCACATCGGGCTAACGAAAGTAATTTGTCGTGTAAAGAAAAGGTGAGTTGGTCTAATTCAAAGTTAAGAGCTAACAAACCGAAAGGAAATGATACAATAAATTCATCGGATGGTCGAAAATCTGATGAAACTTTTAACGGAAAACAATGATATAGATCAACCTGTACAAACGAACAATTCTATAATTAACTCAAAGTCAAGTCTATTTATCAATAAAAATTCATATGTTTTATTAGCTACAGCTACGGTAAATATAATTA
>JAHWXV010538311.1:0-11465 GCA_024586415.1 Phrixothrix hirtus | reverse complement strand
ATAAAGAAAAGTAATTTGTTTTTTTAAAGTAATTTATTTATAAAGATTTAGGTATACTTTTGGATATTTAAAACGACTTAGCAAAATTTATACCTCGACTGGGGTTCGATCCCAGGACCTTTGGCTTTACGTGCCAATACCCTACCGCTGAGCTATCGAGGGAACTAACAACAGTCTACAGACGAATCCTCCTAAATTATACATATACATATGTTAATAATGCGAAACAGACATATTTACTCGAACCAATGATGAGCCTACAAATTTGTAAGGTTCACACCGCTGGAAGAGCGAAGTCTGATTTTAAAGTCAGAAACTGTGAAAATATTCAAATATGTAAAGGAAAAGTAATTTGTTTTTTTAAAGTAATTTATTTATAAAGATTTATGTATATTTTTTGATATTTAAAAATATTTAGAAAAATTTATTCCTCGACTGGGGTTCGATCCCAGGACCTTTGGCTTTACGCGCCAATACCCTACCGCATTATTAATATATATGTATATGTATAATTTAGAAGGATTCATTTGTCGACTGTCGTTAGTTCCCTCGATAGCTCAGCGGTAGGGTATTGGCGAGTAAAGCCAAAGGTCCTGAGATCGAACCCCAGTCGAGGAATAAATTTTTCTAAATATTTTTAAATATCAAAAAATATACATAAATCTTTATAATTAAATTACTTTAAAAAACAAATTACTTTTCCTTTATATATTTGAATATTTCCATAGGTTGTGATTTAAAATCAGACTTCGCTCTTTCAGCGGTGTGAATCTTACACATCTGTAGGCTCATCATTGGTTTGAGTAAATATGCCTGTTTCGCATTATTAACATATGTATATGTATAATTTAGGAGGATTCATTTGTCGACTGTTGTTAGTTCCCTCGATAGCTCAGCGGCAGAGTATTAGTGCGTAAAGCCAAAGGCACTGGGATCGAACCCCAGTCGAGGAATAAATTTTTCTAAATATTTTTAAATATCTAAAAATATACATAAATCTTTATATATATATAGAGATACTTATTTCCATAAAAAACGCAACACTGAAAATCACTTGAGCAATTTTATTATAATTTTTACACATGATGTAATTTATCACCACAAACGAATTCGCAACCAAAGATGGTGCAGGCGGCCTGGAGGGTGTGGTATGTAAATTATTCAGCCGCCTACCGATCATATTCCATACATTCTCAATAGATGACAAATCAGGTGACCGTGTAGATTATGGGAAGACGATATTCTTAGCTTCTTCCAAAAAGCGTGTTGTAGTCCGTACCAGATGTGGGCGCGCAATGTCTTGTTGGAAAATGGGATTTTCCAACCCCTGAAGATATGGAAGTACAACAGGTTCCAGTACATTGGTAATGTAACCGGCTGCGTTAAACTTGCCGTGAATAAAAATCGAGGGTGATCTGTTACCATAATATATTGCACCACATATCATCATTCCTAGTATAAAATCTGTGTTACGTTCCATAAAAGTGTTAAAGTTTGAGTTCTCCACGCATCCGCTAGACCCTTTTACGACCATCGTGGGCACTCAAAAAATCTAGACTCATCACTGAACACAATTTGATGTCATTATTTTCCCCAGTTCGCTATTTAGTTGGTCCATTCTAGTGTGGGGTACGGTGAAGTGGCGTCAGAGGAAGACACTAAAATGGATTGTACCAATGCAATCCATAAGATTTTATCCGGCAATAAACATATAACATTGACATTATACGTCCTACACCTCCCTACCCGGGATATTTTAATAGATCGAGTTGTAGATAATCTGTCTTTTTTGGCCAAAAGTCTTAAACGATGTTCTTCATGATCTGTGTCCCCTGGAGAAGTCCTGATCCAGGGCGACGTTGTTGAAACCCTTCTTCGGATCATCTGAACCAACATCTCACCATAGTTGTAACATTTGGATTTATACAGCCAGCAATATTTCTAAGCGAAGTTTAGGTCTCTCACATGCCAATAATACGGCCACATTCAAAATCATTTAATTGCCGATAATTTTCACGTTGACGAACTATTGGCATTCTTAAATGTTTAAAAGGAAACAGTGGACAATAAAATCACAAATTTAACAGTTATTACATTCCAATCATTTTATTACCTATAATGTATTTTTACTACGTTCAAACAAATTAAAAAAGAACAACAACCGATGGATAGATTTTATTCAAATTTTAATCATTAATTTGTTTCATCAAAATAGACATTTTAAAAAACATTCATTAAAATTGATCAGCAACTGCCATTGAATAAGGAAATTCATAAGAACGAATAAGACGGAATAATTAATTGCGTTTATGGAAATAACGTATTGGAAATATGAAGCCACGTTCTCAGTTTTGATCAAGCACGTAGCACGGAATGGTTTCAGGTTGCATTATCTTGCGTATTTAATTGTACATAGCATTTCTTTGAATAAAGGTGAATTATTATACCGTAGAAAAAAGTATAAACAATTAAATTGCATTACAGTGGAATTTTACGAGAAATTATTAAATAAATATAACGAAATCCAATTTATTAAACAATAGTTACATGCCTCTTGGTCAAATTACGTAGTTGATATGTGGTAACCAAAAGTAGCGGTATTAACAAGTGTAAAAGAGATTTTGTCGGACCTGCTTTTTTGTTAGTTGTGTTTCATATATTTGGTAGTACGTAAGAAAGAACAGGGCGCCACATCCTCTTTTTGCTTGTAAAGTGATGTTAAATAGCGTTATCGCTGGTAAAATGGTTCGTTGTATATTCAGGACGACCAGAAAAATATATAGCTAAATTATTAGGGGTGTCTAATATACGAACAAACATAAACGGTAGTAACTGATGATTACTTATAATCGAGCACTCAGTATATGTCGAACACTCAGTATATCAAAATCGAGCTTAATAATTCAAATCTTAACGTTTATTTAGGATATTCAGAGTTAAACATTCTGCTAAAAGCAACATAAGAAAAGTGAACTGTTTGTAAAACACTCGTATGTATGTCTGTAAGAAATAAATTAAACAAATTGCAACAAAAGAAAAGTTAATCAAAATTTAACTAATTAATGGATTATGAGCGTAAAAGAATTTCAGATTATGTTTTTAACAAACAACGAATTTACGTAGTTGTTTGGCAAAAGAATAAAGAGATCTTAAATTGTAGATTACATTGATAAATAAAGCAATACATAAAATAACGACGTTATCATCACAACAATTAATAGCTAAAAGTAATTGTTTACGTACAAAAATACTGAAATGAAAAATGATGTAAATTCAGGTTAATTACTTGTGATTATATAAATTTAATTTATATTGCGACTGGATGAGCTCAGCTAAGCATAATTTATGTATTAATAATTAGCTAGATAAAAAAGTTCATTGACTACAAGAAATTGACCTTTATAATTACTGCATCTAATCTAAAATGTGCAAACAAAAACGATGCGTGAAGCACTGAATCATAAAATAGAAACATTAATTCACAACAAGGAAAGTATCTTAAAATAATTCAAAATATTAATACAAGATAACTTTCATCAATTCATAATGCTACTGGTTGTATTCAAAAAGATTACGACGCGAGAAGGAATGTGAATGCAACCAAATCAGCTGTTAGATTTATCGTCGTATACGTTGGATACTGTGTAACGGGAGCCCTTTCAGATTACTAAATCGATTATTCCATTGTAGAAAGTAGCAAGTAAACATTGAGGCGAGTAGAGATTTTAATAGATAATAGATCGTAGAACCATTGTGAATTATAAAGGATGCTAAATACGTATAAAAAGATATTTAAAGATATATGACCTGTTTTCAGGCGATTAAGCGAGATGCAGCATCATAGTTACAGCGTCAGTTGGTGGACATGGACCGCTGTAGACGAGCTCTATGAGGGACAGTGGCCTAACCAACTGGCTGAATACGTAAGCTGTCTTCTACTCTGGACTGGAATTAATCCGCCTCTGAACACCAAGATACAGCATATCGTCTGGAGGAGTACCCTTGACGAATAGAATAAAAACAGATCGGGTACGTATTGGTATATTGAACTGCTTGCTAATGAAGAAAATATAATGAAATTAGAAGGTGTCGTCAGTAAAATTAATTAACTTACCTTTTAAAGGTAGAAACACAAAAAATATTTTAAATTAAATAATTTAGAAGCGAATAGTTTGCGTTAATATATAACAATGGAATATATTGCTATCGCAAAATGTATGCGGCTAGGAGATAAGAAGTTATAGAACTGGTTTTTATCAGTGCGTCCTTCCAAAAATTCTTAAACGACTCATGCATCGCTTAAATAAAAATATGATTATAAATGTAAATAATTTGTTTCCCTTACGTTACGTAGTGGCATACCCTATTTGTACAATTAATAAAAATAAACGAAATTTTGGTAATATTGGTGTGTAAATATAATACATAATCTAAATACATGTAAAATACTAAAAGCAGGAAACAAAATATACAGGGCGTTCTCCAAGAACGTAACACAGTATTTTATTTACAAATAAAGAACTCCTTTTAATTACACGGGCATAATTATTTTCCCGCCTGTAGTTAATTTATAATAGAAATAGGTTTAAATTGTAACATACGCTAGACTTGATACATTGCAATAACTTCTGATGTGCAGGAAGATGAAACCACTTAGTAAATATTGTTAGCACTTGTTAGCACTTCATTGCGAAGGTTACTTTTTTCTATACTGTATAATAAACATTATGCCAATTATTTCTACTAATAATATTTAATTAATAATAATATTTATGTAATCGATTATACTGTTTCCAACTTTAAATTGATTACTCTTAGTTGTTATGTTGTTATGTTTGGGATAGTATTAACAGTTTCAAAATTTGTCAAACTCATAACATATTCCTTATCTGCATATAGTAGCAATATAGGAGGATCAAATATTCTTTAACTATCGGCGAATGTTCAAGTGTACGATATATCGTTAGTAATATTCGCACAGTACTGAGATAAAATTATTGAGCACTAGCATACAAAACTTCAATAACAAATGGCCACAGTTATAAGAATTAAACCGTCTTAGTTCATCAAAGATATACAATATAGTCTTTACAGTACTGCCACTGTACAAATACTGAATTAGCTCTAAGGCAGCTTTAAGTTGTCCAAAAGCTATCGAAACGTATCACTTTATTATCATTTTTCAAATAGGTTGTCCAATGGGTACCAATCCTAATTTGTCATTTAAATTAACAATAGCGTATTCATGTTTACGGAATTTTTATAGTAAAGCGTTTTGCATAAATATCTCTAGAAAATGTGGAATGTTTAAAATTTTAGAGTAATATATCAAATCAATATTGATTAATGCGCGAGATGGTAATTTTATTGAATTCTTTTCTTACAATTCCAAACAATACTAAACCCCATTTTATATGGTGCTATATATCTTTCATTGCTCTATTACATCGGTTTGTTCTTTATAAGTCCTTTGTGGAATTGTTTGTGATATTCACGCTTTTTGCAATAGTGTTAGTTCTACCACCAGCACTAATAAGTTCTTCTAGAGCAGCAAATAGGGAAATTAGGGTTAAAAACTCGGTACAATAAATTGTTGCTCTTTCAAAGACGTCAAGGCGAGTTTAGCTGTTTGATTAAAACTAATCCTACATTTTACTTTTCTATGTCTCTTAGGAGCTCTTGTACCTTATGCATATCGTCCTTTCATTGTACCAGTTCCTTGTTAAGCGAGTTTAATTGTTTAAATAAAGCTAACCCTACGTTTTATTTTTTACGAACAAGATGCTAGAATTGGTGCCATCCGAACTACGAGTGGTAGTTTCAAAAGAGATGTTGAATAAATAACAGTCATGACTGATTGCGTACAAGGTAAATACACAACTGCCCTTTACCCATGATCTGGCATCGCTTTTAAAGGTTGAGTGCGTGTATAAATTGCGACATCAGTCGCATTTTCATTAAGCATCTTGGTTTGCAATGGGTTCAAATTTTCAGGTATGATATATTAGTATTTCAGTGCACATAGTGAATTTGACAGTATTTTTCTGATTTTCCATTGGTACATTAGTAAAATACCGGCCATAGATAGAAAAGTTATCTAAATGTGGCGTTCTTTAATGGAATCTGAAAGTAATGTAGACAGCTTAAAATGTTTTGATTATAGGTGCAAGCGCTCTTGAGGTAAGCAAATGAATTCGCTCTGCGAATGTGTACGAATTGCGTGAAAAACTCGTTTCACATTTCTTGTTGTTATTATTCACACTTGCTGTGAAAATCCATTTACGTAATCTTCGGAGGCTAATTTCATCTAAACAAGAGAAAGTACGCAAACTTTTCACTTTTACTAAAATTAAAATAATCGAATCATTTAAAAATTTAAGAGAGTCTTAAATGAAAAGCTAACCAATTCCATTTTACCTTAAGACACATCTATATGTCAAAAATAATTCGGTACAGAAAACATTGTTTCTAAATTCAAATTTTTGGCTAGACACCAAAAGTAGTAGGTACGCCAGATGATATGTGTTCAACAAACTAAAAGGAATTGAAGATACCTATGGAAGCCGTCGGAAGAATACGCTCATGCCGTCATACTAGTTACGTCAGAATCAAAATTCCAGAAGGTTTTCAAAATATTTCATTGTGTAAAACGCACAAGTAGAAAGGAAGGGACATGATCAATCAATGCCAATGAGTTATAATGTAAAAATTTTAATAATTAATATAAAGTTGATATAAATAAGATGATTATGATTATTAATTTGGTTATATAAAAACATAAATAAACAAATTATTGATTACCTGTTGGCAGTATTGAACAATATGCTCTAATTATAATAATTGCGTTCTTTAATTTATGAGTGAACTTGTTTTTAGTTAGGTACCCAATGTATTTTGAAGCTATTATTTTAAATTATGCCTTAGGGTGACATCCTTCTTTCAGAATATTCGATTTACTGTACTGACATATATCTTTACCTGAAGGTAAATTATAAGTTCATATTAATATTTATATAAATTTTGTTTCCACCAACGGCATTTTATTCTACCAACAAATAACAAAGGTCACAGTTTTTGTAAATTTATTTAAAAAAAATCAATTTATATGCAAACACCAATTTAAAGCATAAATATAGTTACAAAGACATTAATTGACTTGTATAGAAAAACTACCTCAAATCTCAACCTGAAAAAATGCAGAAAACAAGATTGAATGACTTTACTGTCTGAGGAAGGTGTTCTATGTCGTAAATTTAATTTTACTTTAAAATAATATTACGTTAAAACGATTTGAAATTTTACTTTACTGATGTGATGAAATTATCAGATGTAATTAAAGCTTTACTTACTTTAATAATTACTACGGTGTATTGCCTTTTGCAGTTTGGATTTATAGCGGTCCCAGGTCTTGAGTATTTCTAACACGTTGAAACTTCGGTTCATTGAAGTTACAAGTCGACCAGGGTTTTGATCTATCAGAATGCTTGGCTCTTATACTTAATTTATATGTTATATTCGCGTTTGTAGTTCTTTAAGACTTACGTTATAGAGGACGACGCCTCAGATTTTTATTTTTATATTCTATGTTCTTACTTAAACTATTCACTATGTATCTGAATTACATTTCGACGTAACTTGATCTTTCCACGGGCGATAGTTGGTATGTCTTACCACAGGGTTTTATGAATAAAGATAATGATTTTCTTGTGTTATGGCTTTTTATTAGCTTTCTAGGATTCTTTTCCCCGGATCCTTTTACCAATCACAAGTCTCCATTTTAAATTGTTTGCATTGGTGTTTTTTGTTTGTGACCGTTGGGATCTTCGACGATGCTGTCCGGTTAGCTGTCACGCTGCTGGATTTTTATTGCTTACCCTTATTGTTATTGCTACCTTATTTTACGGAGGCAGCGTTTTGATTTTATAATTTTTACGATATCAGAAGAATGGTTCTTGTATATTTTTTTATTTAGTATAATCGTTTCGGAACTTCAATGTTTAGTATATTAGTATTTACTATGGATTTTTATTTCCACTCGCAGGTATAACTTCACTTTTTGTTAAGATTTTATTTGTTCCCTATTACCCGTTTTTTTGTTATTTGAAAACTACTTGGTTTAAATTTAGAAATACAGTTATGTGATATTTCCTTTACAGTATTTGTAGAAAATTTAAACATACAAATTTATTTCATTTTTCTAATGTTGGATCTGAGTTGACTTTAATTACAATTTACGAGGCTTCAACAATATTTCAACATTATAATTCACTGTTAAAAGGTGAACTTAACGAAAAAAGTTCATAGTATAAAATACCACAGCAGTAACGTAATATAATCATATTTTGTAATTAAAAATTAGGAGTTTTAATAAATGAAAGTAAACTAAACCAAGGGTTACTGACAATAAATTAAATAGGAAGTGGCTGCTCGTAATTACTATTTTAACTGAAGTCTAAAGTTTTAATACATTAAATCTAAATGAAAGGTTGTTTATAATTGTATCTGCACTTGCTAACCTAAATAAATAAAAATTTCCTCAAAAATTCTAAGCGGTACAAATTATATTTGTATAATAAATTAGAGACTCGTTAGTTTTTAATAAGAACAGACAAACACTGTAAATTAGTTATAAGTGATGTTATAATAAAACAGATTACAGAATTGAGAATCTTACTACAATACCAAGTCACTACTTCTCAAATAGAATCTGCATTATCTATGGGTGTCTCCTAAACCATTTTATATGTGAATTTTTCAGGCTTGTTTTCTTTATTTGCATCGAAAATGCATTTAGTATTTTCATAGCTCTTATATTATTAGTTGTGCAAGCGTCTCCCTTTGCTTTCTGTCTGCTGAAAGGGTGCTTTAAAATACCCTCAAACACCACATGAACAGTCGCCTGTATTTGTTTATATTATTTTTGGAAACAAAAGGTCTTACATAACTGTACGTCATAAAATAACAGTGATAGAGGTAGAACGGTTCACACTACTTCGTTTCCCTGGCTAACTCTGAAATTATTTTACCTTATTAAATTTCTAAACGCCCTATAATTTCAAGTTAAATTCGTATCAAAATAATTTTTGGACTAAAAGAAATGATTTTAGAAGTTTAACTAAGTTTAATCTAATTCAATTACGCTTACAAAAAATTATACTCAAATATTGTAAACTAAGACAAAATAATCTATTATGCTTCGTATCATGCAAATGACTCAAGAGAATTGTGTCCCACCGGCAACATAACGATGGAAACACAGTGTACAAATAACCACCGATAAGTTTACCCTAAACCCTGCTTTCCCCATTTTTTATTTCAAAATATAATAGCGTATAAATACTTTTATTAAAAATTTTGTTAAAAGTTAAAAAATTTTAATCTTACGCAAAAGAATACTCAAAAAAGTACGAAAATTGCTATATGCGTTTTGTTCGTATACTATCCGGCCTGTATCTATAATTTCGCACCAAGGTCATTGAGCGCCATCTGTGGAATTGCAGGTTCGTTAGTTAGACCTTATAAAGTAGCCGAGCCAGTCGCTAGGCAGGGTATTCTCTAACACGTGAGCAATCCGGGTTAATCTACAGTGAAGTGTTTCTTATTGTTGCATTTTGTTATTAATAAAGAGAATTAAATAACGAATTTGCATCAAATTTTGTTTAAAATTTGAAAAACCATGCCAAGAAACCGTTAAAATGACGAAAAAAGTTTTTGGAGAAGAATTCATGGGCAACATGTATATAAAAGAGCGGTACAAGCACTGAAAAATGGTTGCACATCCTCAATCTGGCCGACTTTCGATCACAAAAACATAAGAAAATATCGAATGCGTGCGACTTGCGATTGAGAGCGATCGTGGTTTGACTATTCGCAAGGTGGAAAGTAAACTTGGTAACTCAAAAAGTACGACCAACAATTTTAACTGAAAATTTGGGAATAGTTCGTGTTGCTGCAAAGTTATTGCAAAATTGTTGGCAAAAGAACAGAGAAACTTTCACCTAGAGATCGCTCGTGACAATTTAAAGATGGTAAATAATGATGAAAATGTGCTCAAAAGGATCATTACCGGTGATGAATTGTGAGTTTACAGCTACGATTCAGAGTCGTCTTAGTGAAGGTTTCCATTTGAGTCACGACCAAAAAAGACACGGCAAAGTCGGAGCAATGTCAAGTCAAACTTGATTGTTTCTTTTTTGATTATTAAGGATTTGTGCATCATGAATTTGCTTCACTAGGTCAGGTAGTTAATAAAGAATTCTATCTTGAAATGTTGAGAAAATTTTGTGATGCGGTAAGAAGAAAACGATCACATTTTTGGATCAGTGGAGGTGGGTTCCTGTATTATGAAAATGCATCAGCTTTTTCGGCGGATGTTATGCAAAATTTTTTAACAAAATACCGTATAATGCAACTTGCCCAGGGTCAGTACAGGCATTGCGCCCTGTTATTTTGATTTTTTCCAACATTGAAATTACCACTCAAAGGGAAGCGATTTGATGATGTTAACACAATTTGTTTAAATGCGATACGTGTACTCAAAGCTATTCCAAAAACTGATTTATCGACATGTTTTAAGAAATGGAAAAATTAATGGGACCGGCAGGTGGAGTTAAATGGGGACTATTTTGAAGGATGTCACCTGTCAGAACCAGCGCAATAGCGACAGTATGACTTTTTGTACACAAGTCGGGTAGTATCCGGACACATCTCGTATATTTATTTATGAGTTGTACATTTAGTTGCAACTGTGAGTGAATAAATAAAACTGAATGTAGTTAATTTTGGCCTTAATTCTATATTTACGTTGTAGTAAAATCTCTGATATAAACAGTTATTCAAGAAAACCTTCATGTATCTACAGTTATTTAGTATACCAGTTTAGAATATACTCGTATTCATGGAACCTGAAATATACAATTAAATTTAACGGGTTAAATTTATAAACATCGCTATCCTTAATTTATTCTCAACTAAAGATCGCAATATTCGGAAATAGTATCTCTATTCATTATTCAATAGAAATATACCTTTTAAGCATTTTACGAGAAAACTTCAACTATGGTTGAACGTGAAGTAAAGATATGTTAACGAAAATCCTGAATTTGTTTACTTTACTAAAGAAGTGCATGATTCCCCTATGTTATGACAACGAAAAATCTAAAATATTTCTAAACAAAATTTTCGTAAGAAAATTTTCTTACGAAAATTTGTAAGACAGTTTTAAAGAATAATGCTTTTAATGAAATTAACAAGTGTCCTCATTTATCAGCAAATAAACTGGATGCTTCGGAGAATATTGAAATATATGTGTGTATGTGTGTGCGTGTGCGTGTGCGTGTGTGTGTGAGAGAGAGAGAGAGAGAGAGTGTGTGTGTGTGTGTGTATGTGTGTGTGTGTGTGTGTGTGTGTGTGTGTGTGCGTGTGTGTGTGTGTGTGTGTGTGTGTGTGTGTGTGTGTGTGTGTGT
>JAHWXV010538285.1:0-10467 GCA_024586415.1 Phrixothrix hirtus | reverse complement strand
GTAGTTAATTATTTGAGATACCGCACATCTTCAATTTTGGCATATAATAAAATAACTCGAAATTCAGTCATATTCAGGATTCATTTTCTCAATTTTTAATTTTTAATATACCGAGTGATATGAAATTAAGAACGCACCATTAGAATAAGAACTTTCTTTCAGTCTTGAATCCCGTTACTGCAGTACCGATAGCGTCTGTTTTCTATTTATAAGGTAAGGTCAAGTACATCATGACATATACAGGGTGTTCTTCAAACATCACCTGCCTGCAGTGGTCTTGAAAACAGTAGCGCCCAAATTTACCGATTTAGACCAAGTTTACCGACAGTGTTTAGCTTCGCAGTATAGGAGAACCACGCCTCGCTCCACTGTAGCTTTGCCGGCCGATGCTAAAAACACTGGTGTTTCTGCCACATGCGTTATTGCGATTTCGTCTTGTGACAAGGTTACTACGTAACTTATGGCTTCAGGGTGCACAAGTGGGGAAAAAGGCGCCGACTTGGAATAGTTCTAGTAAAAACGTAAAAGGGTCAACAAACGTCAGCATAAAATTTATTTTGTATACACAATAATAGGTTTGACATTTTATGTGTAAACATCGTTATTTAATGCTTTTGATAATTATAATTGCGAAATAAATATGGTATTAGTTTTCATTTTCTTGTATTAAATTCAAATTGGGGGTGTTGTCTTTTTGAAGTATCTTCAAAACTAAATGTACAAGCAAGTACAATTGAAGCACTAATAGATACACGGTGTTTCATTGTTAAATTCAAATTTGATGGAGGGAGTGTCGTTTCCACACCACCCCCACAATTTTTTGAAATATCTTCAGAACTAAATGGGCACAAACGAAACGATTTTCCGCACAAACAAGCACAAACGAAGCACAAACAAGCGCAATTTATTCCACCTTGCCATTAAATTGGGGGGGGTGCATGTACAAAAACACGCACACTCATACATAGACACACGCTTGGATACATACATGCTCGCGCGCAAGCTCACGCACAAACAAATGTACGTGTACATCCACGCACACGTACGCACGCACTTACGAGCGCTTATACGTACGCGCGCATTTACACATATATGTTTAATAAAATTGTAGCACTTGGATATAAATGAAGAATTACAGGTATTATAATACTTACTAAACCAACATGTGAAACGTAAATTGATAAAGCTTCCATACGATGGTATTCTTACGAACATGACATTCAGAAATAATTTTCTTAATCAGCGCAGAAGACTGTGTTTAATATTAGTCTGAATTGAATTAGTTTCTTGAAATACAAAGAATATCTTATTGGAAATAAATTCAAAATGGAATACACATCGCATTATAAAACCGTTGCGGCACCTTGACCAACCGACAAAATTATGAAAAATGAATAAAGTGGAAAAGGGTATTACCATCTAAACGCAATTCAACCCAAGACACAGGAATGTTAAAAGTTTTGTAAAAACCCTTATTTGCACATAATACAAGAATTGTCTCAAAATAATTAAGATTTATGAAATAATGAAGATAGAAAGCACTGATGATTAAATGTGTTAATTTCAAAACAACAAATTAAAATTACCCAACAAAGAAAACGCCCCCCGTACCAATTTCAAGCGACAAAACTTAATCTGTAAACGAAAGAACTGTTTCGAAATGTAAACGTTCCATAAAAATTATTAGGAATATATTAATCTGTTAATTAAACAACATATTTACGAATAAACATCTTAGCAAAACTACAAAAATTTCATATTACTTAAATAAATTACAAAATTCAAACTTAACGGTTTCTAATAAAAGATATAAAAATGTAGATTTGCAAAAGCCTAGTTGTGGAATTATAAAATAAACTATGAAAATTTAAAATACTCAAGAATATTAAATAGAAATAAATAACGCCGTCCTAAATTGTTATCTTAACTAACCCCTACGTGGACAAGTTACAGTCCTACTTGCTATTTTTAGAGCTGTAAATGTTTCCGCTACCAATGGTTAATATGATTCTGAAAGATTTAGGAAATAGCAAAATATCAATCTGTTACTATTACTAATCTATTACTGAAATGATTTTATGGAAAAAATGAATAATTGAAATTTTTATATCTTCAATCTTATTGTTATTAAAAGAGTTAGGTTATGTTATACTATTTCAAAGTACTTTAATCGTTATATAATTTTGCTAAATATCAAAATGTTTTTTCTACGTTACGTAATAAATATGCAATAAATGTGCGCTACAAGATCAAAGTTCAATAAATTATTTTTGAATAAATAACAAAAAGCTTACCATTCTTAGTACACACATTAAAAAACAGCCATTAACTCCTAACGCAAAACTTTTGTACCTACTCATGGTAATCTTACTCTAAATTTTATTACGAACGTGATGTAATTATTTAGACAAACTTTAAAATTTAATAACAGTTAAATTCATTTATTATGATATTCGTTTGTCTTAGCAATGTACTTTAACTTTATTACGTCAGAAATGGAAAACTTTGTTTTCAATGGCAAGTGGAAATGTTACCGTGATAACCAATTGCAGATCATCTTTGGATTTCTTCGGGAATAAAGGTCATAAATTCTAGTGGTATATTAAAAAAACGAAAAGATATTTCATATTTTAATATTTCGTTTTCCTTATTTTGATGACATATGATTAATTGTTAATTGAACGTTTCGTGTTACAAACCCTCCTCTTCAGCAAAAATTTTAAATATTGTAATAATTTTAAAGTGAAAACGTCAGTTGTAGTAGTAATATAACTATAAACATATATTAAAACAAACATTATTATTATATGTACTAATTTTCCGTAGGCTCATTATTTTTATGGGAATAAAATTTAAAAAACAATGTTTAACATAATTACAATGAGAATAATTATACATTTTTGTTAAACTAACGTGCTGCATGTTGGTTTAACAAATATATATAATTATTTTCATTGTAATTATGTTAAACATTATGTTTTTTAAATTTTACCCTCATAAAAATAAGAATTTATGGCCTTTATTCCTAAAGAAATCCAAAGATCAACATAAAAAAGCCAAAATCAAACAATCTTGTAATTTTGTATATGATCAGTTACAGAACAAAATTGGTTACCACGAATAATTTTTGCAAGTGAAGTTATAGCTTGATGAACACATTAAGTGTTATAAAAAGTAAAATGCAATACTGACGGAATTACAGACAAACTGATAACGATGACATTAATTATCTCATTGTATGATGGTAATCAATGTTTCTTGCTAATATAAAAAATGTTTAAAGTAAAGAACTAAACATACAATAACTTTGAACCAATATAACAGTATTTAGCGAAATTACTCGATTGTACCTAATTCTACAGAGAACCTACGGTCTAAGCGAATTACAAATGGAAAATCAGATATAAAACTATTTGGAGAACATACTAAAACAATAAGCCCAGCTTGATGAAAATACTTATCGAATCTGTTTCTATTATAAATATCGAACTGCAACAATTAAATCACACGGCACGAATAACTCAATGCACAGTTCAAATTTGTATAATATTTCTAGTTTGTATGATTGCCATATGTTGTTATGTTTGCAAAGCAACTGAATTTCAACAAATATATTTGATTATATTTTACATATTCTTAACGTACAAAAAAATAATAAACGATTTATCCGAAAAAGTTCTGCAGGCCTTTATAAAAGCTACATTCAGATTTTCAAATTACGAGATATTTTTATTATTAAATTTCTTCTAACATAAAGTTTTCAATTACTGCAGCATACTTGGATTTCGCTCTTTTTCCACAGTAGGTGGTGCTAATTTATTAGAATATTCAATTTTCTTTCTCCAATTTCGTTTTTTGTATGTGATGTGACACGCAGTGGCATTATTTGATACGAGATAATTTACAGTTTTGCGGCATTGTAATTTTGTAAGCCGATTAAAAAAATATTCATGGAATAAATAAAATGAGGCCCCCTACTTTCTAAGCATTTTCAGGCACTTAAATAAATATTTAAAAGATTTTAAAGCAAATAAAAGAATAATATATATAATGGATATTAATGGATTTTCGTCATATTTTAGATGCATAGACCAATTTCATACTGGTAGCGTATAAACTTTAATCCCTACATTTCAATTTAAAATCAAACAAACCTTTTAACAACAACAAAGCTATAAATATAAATTAATTTTAAAGTTACAAGTCGAATGGGTTTAGTGATGACTCTCTATTATATTTAAGTACGAAACTACATGAAAATCTTTCTTGTTAATCAACAAATTTAATTAATTTTAATAGATTTTTCGGCTAGTATTGATGTACTAGAAATATTTGAAAGGTGGTAAATCATTTAAATACCTGCACATTCCTATAAATAATTTGATACATCTTGGGTATTCATAAACAAACCACACTTTTTAGTACGATTGAAATTGAACGTGATAAAAAAGTGTTCGTCATTTGTGGCTTTTATGCTTTGATATAGAGAACTAGATACCGAAGCTCATCGACACCCAATCATTTCAGATATCAATTTGAATGTGCTGCACTAGCTAGAATACATGAGTACCAGTTTCGACAATTCAAACGTAGTGATTTTCATTTTATGGACAAAAAACCTTTAGGTCAACCAAATAAGTTAGAACGTGTCGAAATACAGTCAATATTTAATGAAAATTCAGCTGAAATCTGTTTTTGATTATTCACACGCAATTAAAACGATTAAAAAAGATAATATGGATTGTCTGAATTTTTATTAAAATCGTTTAATCATTGCCTTCTTGTCACATAACGAAGCAGTTTTTGTATAACCTTGTAACTGACAATGAAAAATTTATTTATTACGATAATTCTTGGTCTAAACAATTGTGGGTAGTTCATATCAACCATCGACATCAACTATAAAATGCAACCACTGTGTCCTGTGTTACCAGCTACTGAAACCAAATCCAACAAACAGTGTTGAGGGTTATCAACAACTATTTATTTACATCGTAATTTAGACCAAAAACTCCTAATGATAACCTTAACCCGAAATTAATACTGCTACAAAACTATTTGTTTTAATTTACACATTTACAAATAAGTAGCGTTTAATAGCATCTTACGCATTTATTTACTCTTCTTAGCCTTTTAAACATAGCTCCTTTCTACGACTAATAAACTGGAATTTTGCAACTACTACAGTATTGGTTCGTTTTTCGGATTTTCTTGTAGAGGCATATGCATATAGATCCTTCAGTTGATAACTGAACATGTATTGGTATTTTAAATTTCTCTTACGTATATGAAATATAATATATAGAAAGTCATGTTTTCGGTCAAAATTTTCGTTGTCCAGGTTTTAGGTCCCCTGAATCCGAAAAACATGTTTTTAGAAATTAGCGTATGTGTGCGCGCGCGCGCTTGTGTGTGTGTGTGCGTGTGTGTGTGCGCGCGTGTGTGTGTGTGTGTGTGCGTGCGTACGTACGTGCGTACGTGAGTGCGCGCGTGCTTTCGTGTGTGCGTGAGTGCATGCGTGCATGCGTGAGTGCGTGCGTGCGTGCGTGCGTGCGTACGTGCGTGCGTGCGTGTGTACGTATATGGTCATTATATCCCGAAAAACCGAACTTTGTAGAAAAATTAAATTTTATATATAAGTTTATTATTACCTTAGCACTTCTGTGTAAGAATTTCGTTAAAATCGAATCACCGGAAGTGCCACTTTATTCTTGTGGTTTTTGTATTTTTAGCAATTTTTTCGAAAACGGTTACAACGATTTTTTTTGAACTCGTCAAGTTTCTTGCGCCTGTAATGTTATAATACATGAACTAATTGGTTTCTCTGGAGAAATTCTTTGAAGTGAGTTATTGAGCAAAATATCTAGAGTTAAACTAGGTTTTGTATGGCTAGTAACTTGGATGAGTGACCGTTCCAATTATCGTTCTCAAAATAATAATAAATTAATATTTTAATGATTTGTGTGCATTATTTACGTACTTAGTTACTTTTTATTTAAACCTATAAATTATTTTTGCTTTAAATGAGCTCAAAATTTAGTTATAAAACCCTTAGTACAGGTATAAAGGAAGTTATAAATGGATGAATTATTTATGCTTATAAATTAATTTTAGAGTTTACTATTTAGGTGTCACTAATGTCGATAAATTCAAATTAAATTTAAAATGGGCAAGGGAAAGTCGTGTGTTGTCTCACATCAGATTTTTAATATGTATATTAGCAGCCATTTCCTTAGTTTTACGAGAAGTTCCATTATTAGCAATACTCAAACGTAAAGAATCTTCAATTATTTTCGGTCCTAAGGTTTTTAGAAATTTCGTATTCATGGGGTGAAAATTGATAGAACATCCAGGTATTTACCCCAGTAATATGTAACACGGCAAAAAATACGGCCATTGATCACCTTCTAGTTCTTCTAGATGTACACCGTAAAATCCAAACGTTTTATTCATGGATACCAGCTTGTTTTCATTATAAAATGAATTAATTTTGGTTTTTCAGTTTCTTGATATGCAGATGTATTGTAATACATACCAGAAATGAAACTGACAGCCTTTAAAATCCTCCCCATATGGGATATTATTGTACTCAAATGAGAAAAGTTACAAGTTTAATGAGTTAATTCGGCGTTGTCGATTTGGGAAAGATTTTTGGGGAATTTCATTAATTAATTTTACGGGTGTGTACCATTTGCCCGACGTTATATTTCTGTTAGTAACCGAAATTGAATTTGGAATTGGAATTTGGAACTTGGAACTACCTCGATTGAATTTAATAATTTTATTTTGACTTGTGCTTGCAGCGTCTGCTCCAATGTATTATTTGGCATTGCACATACGGTGTTTTGGTATCAGCTAAAATTTGTGCCTTAATGCTATATCTTGTCGGCTTGATTGGTAAATACATTCTGAAGCACTCCCTAAAAGGAATTAATACTGCGTATACAGTTACGTACGTTTCTAAATAATAGCAAGCAGTATACCTACAAATTCTAGAAATTAATTTGGAATTGCAATCGGCTTTTTTAGCTTTGCATTTTCTTTTTGTGTTTCTTTAACATCAAATAGAAGACAAAATAATAAAAATAAAAATCGAGTGAAGTTCATGACGGATTGAATTATATTTCTACCGCTTCCCTCCACTATCCACATGAACCGGATATCGTCGCGATTAGATTAAATATACCTTCAAGATAAATATGTCATATGAAGGCTTTAATTTCATTCTACCAGAATTATTTAAAAATGACGAGCGACAACATTTATATCCACCACATCTGACCGTGCAATAGCTTATGATTTTTATTAGTTTGAATAATCTGAAATGGGCAAACACCCTGCTTCAAGAGGTATAGAAGGTTGATTTAGACGTTTAGGTTCGATTAAACCGGCTAACTTTGGTATTAAATTATGCAACAGCGCTTTCCATTTCAATTATGGAGTTTGTACCACTTCATATTATTTCTACTATACTAGGAATTCCGTTCATATACTATTAACCCTTCATCGCTACGAATTGCTTTTTCAGAGTTCGTATAATTCCCACTAAATAACTCTTTTACTACAAATCGGTCGACAGTACTCTGAGACCTGATTACAGCTTGTGGATTCATCTAAATGCTCATCAATTAAGTTATCGCTTTCTTTGTTTATATTAGTCTAAAGTTAATTGCTCTGCAAGATATTGTGTAAGTTTTCTTCAGACAATTTTGTTATTTTTCAGGATAAAAATTGAAAAATTTTATATATCTTTTGTGACTCTAGCTGGATAGAAAATAAATTATTTAGTGGCATCGATCAACATGAATGTCGCTATATATCATTTTCAATTAATTAAAGTCAAAATAGGAGTTGAAGCTAAATTTTTGTGTAATCATGTCATGATTAGTGTCTTCAGTTTGAAGGATCAGAGCAGCCAGATTCCCTTTGAAAGGAAAACGTCGCTTTTGTCATGAAAACTGTAACGGACGTTTTTTTGGAGAGAATAATAAATAGATCTTCGACAGATCGAATTTTTCGTTTGCTAGTCAATTTGTTTAGCGTTTTTGGTGATATTTAAAGACTCCGATAATACCTCTATAAAGTACACGCGGCCTTCATATTGTCGATGTTTTTAAGTTCGAATAAACGACGTAAAGTAATTTTTCGGTGGTGAAACGAACGAAGTTCGCGTTGGGAAGTTAGTGTAGGCAGGTAGGGGAGTAGTAAAGCTTGTTTTGACAACAAAGTTAAGGGTGGAAAAAGGATTCGCGTGGCAATGTATGACTATTTTGGCCATCAATTAACCAACAATTAGGATTGAATACTCCCCTTTGTAGACTCAACAGTAGTCATTTGACCTCCCTGAAGTTGCTTGGGAATTTAGAGAGCATATTCTCTAGCAGCATCTAAACACCCTCCTATGTGTTGTGATACCAGGTGTTCTTAGATTGTAGGAAGCGAGATAACTATCTCTTACGTTATTTCAAGGTGTGTGTTGAGCCCTGTAGTGTTTACAGACTCTCCCGGTGCGGTGTGTTCCTTCACGGTGGAAAGTATGATAGTTCCTTCTCACGAAACAAAGGTAGCTTTATATTAGCTAAAAACATTTAATTTTCTATGTTAACAACCGTGTGTCATTGTAAGAGATATTTATATACTCTGGTTAAACCAGTAAATTTAGTCAAAGAATGATGCCGGTACCGACGCCATACTAGTCCGTGAATTTGACATTTTGGGCCGTTTAATTTTGACTCAGTTTAATTGGTGAGATTTGTGTAACCTTAATGTGGTTTATATACCACTTTGATTGATTATTATACGGAAAAATTGCTCTGAATAATATCCGCAATAGTTGTGATATTCTACTTTATCTTAGTTTGAATTGATTATACAGCTAACTGCCCCTCATTTTATTGCTTTATTTTGACTAGATTTAGCTTTAAGACCGTTACCTGTTAGGCTTATAGACTTGAAAGTAGGTCCGAGTAGAACCTACGTCACATCAGAGGCCGTAGTGAGAGGCCTGTTTTTACAAGTGGATTGCTCGCTTACTTACTTTACGGAATAACAAGCGTGATCGTTTAGTTCTGTCTCGTTGGTCGTTGCCTTTTTGGGGCATACCCCTTACCGTAGGCAGCGAAAATGGCGCCCTAATCTATTTGTGTACCGTGTATCTCTTCGATTGGAGACGGAACTGTTAACAGCAATAGGTAGCTTTGACAACCCCTTCTCACTGCAGTAGCTTAGTCGGCGCTCGCTGGTAACATCGGTTCCACCGGTTGGAACGTGGTCCAACCTAGTAGTGACAAATTGAACCGTGACAACCAACTTAAAAAAGTAATACTCTGATTATATTTATTTTCTAGATCAATTACTTTTTATTTAAAATAATTATGTTTAAGTAGCTCTTGCGTTTCAGATGTCAATAAACTGTTGTTGGGACTAAATTAATAATTAATGTAATTAAGGCAACCTAACAGAATTTTATTAAGGAAAGGCTTCCATTGTTTTAGATAGTCACGCATTAAGTGCTTCCAACAATGACTGAAACTATTAAAAGCTACGTAAAACGTCACTCTTCTGGCAGCGACAGGATTTAGTAAATTTAACTTTAAATGATAATACCCGAATTTGAAAAGTAGTACGCATGGGAAAGTTTCAGTGTGAAAAAAATAACAAATTCTATTTGAATGGGATTTGTTAGTTTCAAATTATTCTCGAAGCAGTTGGACATGCAAGACTTTTTTACCGATAATGCGCTTACTACAATTAATGCAACGTATGTGCCAAGTCCAAAACATTACTGTTTTGAAATAAGTAGAACAATCAAGTAGCGATAAAGTCCACGACCGGTTTGTTTATCTATACAACCAGGATAGCGACAAGATTCCGCCAACTACAACTATTAGTAGTAAATAGAGTAGAATCTCCAGTCCTAACAATTACACCAATTAATGTTTAAACAATAAACTGCAATAACAAAGACCTTCACAAAGTCAGAAGTTCAAAGATCAGTAGCTGAACTATTTATATTAACTAATCAGTCAAGCCAATCATATAATTAAAAATTAATTAAATACCAATTGTTTTATAAAGTTCGGAGTAAATCATTTTAAGATATTATATTAATTAAATAAATCATTGTCTCTAATTTAATATCATTAAATGTGTAAGTACAATGAGAGCAACAACGGTTGTCCGAAAAAAACTACTTTCCACTGCTGGTCATACCAATACCTACATCTAATGTACTCCAATTTGTTTTTGTCAATAATGAAGTTGGATAAATTATTAAACACATAACCTAATTTTGTTTTATTAATTTTTGGATTGTTTCTACTACAAAATTTATTTTCAATTTTTAAATCTTTTATTAATTAATTCATAATTCACAATAAAAAAATATGTTACATTCGATTCAAAAATAAATCAATGTTTGTCTACAAGTTTCTTAATACAGTACATAATAAAAATTTAAATTACATG
>JAHWXV010538269.1:0-13673 GCA_024586415.1 Phrixothrix hirtus | reverse complement strand
GAAAAATTAAATCACTTTAACGTGTAGCTAAATTACACTGTACAAAATCGCCTTTTACATGAAAAAAATTAATTAAGGCCAACAGTAAGGAGATTTTGGCCTCAATTTCAGGTACACGTTACACAGAGTGGGACTGAAATCTTACGCCAAATTAGCTTAACAGACAAACACGCTCACAAACTTCTTATCGTTATTCCATGCAAATACGTTAAAGATTGCAGAAGAAAGAGTTGCGACTATAGGAAAGCTGGAATGAAGTGCTTAGAATTCTGTGCAAAATTCTGAAACTGACGTAAAAGATTGCGACGATTCTGTTGATATGATTTTGGGTTACTTAGCTATTTGTTTTCTGACTGAGGCATCGAGATACGGAAATTCCCCTGACTCTCTTGAATTCAACTATTATGGTCATTATGCCAGAATTTAGCCGAATCTGGAGACATTACACGCTAACTAGGGATTTTTGAAGTGCCAAATATCACAGTGACACGGACCTAAGCTTTTACTTCCTTATCTGAGAATTGGCCCGCTTTGTAAGTTTTTGTGCGCTGGACTTCCAATTCGATCAGATTTGAACTGGCGTTCCTTAGGCGTAGAAACACATTTTTGATACAATTTTTAAGCGAAAATTCTAAACAATATTTTACACAAAAAACAGAACTTTCTATTATTAATTGTTAGTTTATGATGTTTTTATGACGTAGAACAATTTTGCATTAATAAATTAAATATTAGTGTTCAAAATAGAGTATGTTTAATCTTAGTTCCTTAAGAGGTACTTGAACTGGAAATATCTATATCAAGTTTTGATGTTATAAATCGGGGCGAGAAAAATTGTGAAACGATTCTCATCTCTAGCAGTTAAACGGAGAAGAAAAATCTATAGATAACTTGCGCGCTGATGTCTGCCATTACATATTTTTTTCTAAAATGAATTTTAAACGAGGCCTTTACAAAAACAATTAATGTATGTGTTGTTTTTTAAAGATAGTGGAGACATACAAAATGAACGTGCTGTTAATGACACTTTTACGAAGATGGTGCAGTTTATTTCAGCTTTTTCCCTTACTCCCTGCCTGAAATGTCTGATAATGTGCAATAATCTCGAAATGTGTCGGGGATTTCCTCACTGCTTGAGAGGTATAAGGACCTATACTTTTATGCCGCGATGTACGATTTAGGCAATTTAGATGGTTGAGTTTGTAAATAAAATTTCTGTAATATTTTTGTTTGAATTATTTTAACTTTCGTGTCAGAGAATTTATTCATTAACAAGATGGTACACAAGAAATATATTTTATGTAAATCCTTAGTTAAAATGGTACATTTATTTTTATTTTATGTTCTGTAAGAAAATTGTTTTATATTGAATATGGAATAAAATCAAAAAGACTTTTTATTGGGATATCATAAAGTAGGCGTTAATATGTATTTTATGATATTAATTATATTCAGGATATAGTGAAAGTTATTGGACCGTTTTAATGTGTTACTATTTTATAAGAATTAATGACGAAGTGGGTGTTATGAAAATTCATATTTTAATGCGTCATGAGTTGTAAGTATTTACCTAAATAGCAAGCTATAAAATATTAGTTTTAAATTTTTATACTGTAACATTCTTATTGTAATTACTAGATATTTTTAATACTACTACAAACAAAGTTATCTATCTAATCTAGTTACATTTTAATCCAGAGGATCTTTAAATCGTAATTATGATAATGCGCGACAGAATATTAAATAACCCCTTAGTATTATAAACCGCAAATAAAACGGGAAGTTACTATTCCCAATTAAATAATAAGCTGTATATTAATTAAGTAATTTAGATAAAATTTTGGGATATCTTTGGCAGTTAATGGGGAATTAGTATCTCATTATAATTAAAGCTCTTCAATAATCAACAAGAGAATTTTAAGTCAAAGTTTTGTAGAAATGATTGTATAATTAAAAACTTCGTGATGCAATTTTAGCCAGTCAAACAATGCTGGAAATTCTCTAATTGAATCTAAAATTCGTGATAACGTTCTAAAATATCGTAAAAATCGCTTGGAGTCTAGTCGAAATTTTGCGAGGGCCAGTCAACGCCATTATGCTCTCTATTTTTGCTCCTATAATTCATAAAGGTATTGCTTCAATTTTTAAGGACCGTATGGTAAATTCACTTTGTAACTTTTATAAAATCATTAGTTTATTTAGCATTGCGTAATATTTTAAATAACTTTCTCTGATAATTTATTTTAAATTTGAATTTAGTTTCAAAATTATGTGTTAAAAGGTTTCGGTGATTTAATTAATAAATTAGGTCTAATTAGACATCTTTAAGCACTCACTCTTGTAGTTTGTATAAAATAAATCCATTTTAAAACGTTTAATATTACAGGTTGTCCGCAATATAAGGAACATTACTTTAACAGCGGATACATATTAATATGCTCAATAAAAAACGTTTATAAACCATGTGTTCAAATTGCATAGTTTTTGAAATATTTGCAATTAAAATTTCCAGCTCACCCCTGCTTTTTAACTTGCGATACTGCATTGAATAATAAATAGCTGGTCGACCATACATCTTTAGCCACTGATCGAAGCCGAACGAACGCATCGATTTCAGAGTACCATTGATTAATAATCATCAGTCGATTATAACTATAAATACCCAATACGTTAATTACCGTTTAAATTAAAACGTTTTATTTGCTTCCTTAAAATTTCTAGTGGTGTGTTAATTCTACAAGTTTGCAATTTCTTTAAAATTGAAACAAAGTTAGCTCCAATTTTTAATATGTCTACATTTGTATTATTGAACTTAAAAGCATTTTTTAACCCTTTAAAGACGATCGTGTCATTTTCGTTACATTTCAAATAAATATAAACTAAATTTAATGCAAATTTAAATTATTTTTTGCCATAAGACTAAAAATAATTTAGGATTTAAAGGGGTAAATTTCAATTTTACAAAACAGCTTTAACACGGCGTTAAATTTTCTTGATAAAAAAACATCCTCATATTATTAATATTTCCACTCGCTTGTTGTTGTGAAAATGGTTAAAAATCTAAACGAGAAATGAATTTCCAATAGGATGACGCTGTAATGTAATTTTGATTAAAGGAGATACATTTGAAATTTGTAAAAACAGAGGGCTGCCTGAAAGAACGCGAACTAACGCTGAATCGAAAAAGGCCCGGAAATATTTTATGCGGTATAGTAACTCAGTTCTAAAGCAGGTTTTATGGTTGTGTACCATGAATTTTATGAAATAATAATTTTCTAAGTCGATAAGGGTAGTTTCTGTTGTGCTTAGCTAAGACAATTAGATGAAGGTTTCAGCAGAGTAATTAAGGTTTAGCAGTTCTAACTACATTTATTTTACGTTTATGTTGTAGGGTGTTTGTTGTCCCCCGTAATACTAGAAAAGATGCCAAGTAGAATTTTAATCTGTTGGCATCTTTAGCACCAGGATACGTTCTGATTTCATCCGCAAACAACGAGAAAAGGCTAAATTTAACCTGTAACGTCATGTCGCTTTGTATCAAATCCTCAAAATGTTGAATAATACTGCTTGTAACGTTACGTTGTAACATTGTGTTTATAATTATTCTTTTTCATTATTTATACTGTACATTTTTTGGTTAATTAATATAACGGTTTCCGAATTCAAGAAAATATTCTATGCAAAATTTATGAACAATTTAAGTCATCATTTGAATCATAATGTATTATTATTAAAACTTATGTTTAGTGGAATCTTGCTTAAGTAAATTTGTGTGCCGTTTCGCTCGTCTGGCCTCCCATCCTTCTAGTTGTTTCTTATTTCCGTTTAAATGGGCAAAATTTAATTATACATTTTTTCTAGGATGAAAACGTTTCGTTTCAAATTGGAATTTTTAAAATTGGAATACACTTTATTTGAATTAACTATTTGACAATCTAAATTTAACCAATAATTAATAATTTAGCTCGAATTACCTCGTACATAAATCAAATTTTAAATTAATATTACGTAGATATAATTTTGTGGTCATTCGTAACTTACAATTAACATTCAGGTCTCGACCTTGACTACCACAAAGAGCGACGCTGTAATTATAAGTACTTATATATCAAAATGCACGTTACAGTTTGAAGAGTCTAGACTACTTCCTACTGAACACATCAGCCCACCGTCTATAACGAAGCTTCGATTGATCGCCGACCATTGTTGTTCTGAGGACCATACAGAATTCAATAGTGTCTTACCTGCTGACGGGTAACTCTTTATGCTGCCTTACTTGCTGATAGGTAACCCTTTACCTAATAATTCAATTATTGCAAAGTGTTTCTTTAATTTACATGGAGTAACGCTCAATCAATTTATGTATTCCTTAAGTTTGTTACATAATTCATTAGCTACCAACCCATTATTGATTGAAATGTAATTGTTGTGATGTTTATATTTTTTTCCTGTTGAATTAAATGATTTTTACTGTTATTTTACTCCAAAGGAATAAGTGGGAAGGTGTTAAATTGCAAAACCTCGCCAACCAGTTTTGATCACCGTAACGTAAAATAAGACGCGCAGGAAGCTTTTCAGACAACAAAGCAATTTTTTAACGCGCAGTATGACTATTGTGCCGTCATGTTGTTACCACATGTCTTCCAAGTCCATATCCTCAAGTTGAGGTCATAAGTACTCCATTATCATATTATGATAACGTTCTGAAGTAACTGTTATCGCATCACCTAGCACGGTTTTGAATAAATACGGCCCAATTACGCCGATGGAAGTGGGCTTCATCGCTGAATATGATTTTATGACAACCGTTTTCTCTATTTCATCTTTATCCAACATTTAACTAATAAATTCTCCGTGCTTCGAATGATTACACGGTTTAAGTTCTTGTGTGAGTTGGATTTTATAGGCATTCAGAAGAAGATGCTTTTTAAGATTCAGTGAAATGGCCATCTCTTGTACTCGACGGCGCGGCGTATTGATTTCTCTGGGCTGTTTCTTCAAATTTATTAATCAATCTCTGAATAGTTGACAGATTAGATACATTTCCAGAATTCCGTGCAATTTGAAACCGGTTTTCGCATAAAACTTTTGATCCATGTAGTGAGTTTTGACAATAACAATGAATGTTTTTTTCATGTAACGCTCCATGACGATTAATGACGGATAACGGCAACACAAATAAATGAGGCTGGCGGAAGTCTCAGTGCTACCAATCTAATAATACTGCAATAGCGCGTAATTCAAATTTTGCGTATTTTATGGCATTCCCATTATAAGGAAAGGATAATTTTCGATTATTCGTCATTTTGCTGCTTAGTTATTGTGGTTTTTTGTTTGACCAAATATGTTTTTATTATATTGCTTTTATATTAAACGTTACAATATGTGTAGTGTTCTGATGACTGAGATTGTATTTATAAATTAATATAGCTTCAAAGGCTTTCAGTGCATAAAGAATGAGTAAGCTATAAATTATGATTAACACGTTGTATATTGCATTTGCTATCAGTTGATCAAGTCTAATAATTTTGTCACAATTCCACTTCCAGTGTTTTAAGCAGTTGAACCGATCTAATTTGGGACTATTCCCTAATTTCGACAATTCAGTTCTTTAAGTATCAAGTTAAATATTTGCTAGATTCCATTAGCATTGAACTCTTATGCTAGAATATTTAACAATTTCGTTTATTTTATAATTTTAGAAAACTCTGACAGGGTTTACAGTTGCTAATAATTGTAACACTTTATTCAATATCAAGGAAACAAAGTTCTGCTCCTTCTAAGATTATTTCTACAGTTTATGGTTTTGGTGATCTTTAAAACATTGCAGACAAGTTGTTGCATTTTTTATGGGTTAATTGCAGATTAATGGCAAAAATTTAATTTATTCACGCCCTGGTAAAAATCAGTCTGAATTGATATAGTACATACAACGTTCGATTTAATTAAAGTTCCTTGTTCTTCTTCTTCTTTGTCTATTAGGCATAGGGCCCGTTACTAATTGGCATAATTGCAAGTAAACAAGGACACGTGGCTAATTGACTCAGGTATCTCCTTAAAAGAGTATTTTTTAACACTATTTGGGATAGCTAATATGGAAAACACTAACCCATTGAAATCGCAGGAATTGGACTGATTCCTGAACCACCGAGTAGTCTACTGAAAATCTAATGTTTCTTCTTCTCAGTAATGATTCTGTCCTAGTCTTTTCGTTGATTAAAGTTTGTTTGTTAGTATTTGATATACATAGTTAATGTTAGCTTAGATCATAATTTTCACACTTTTTATGATATGATTATAATTACACTCACTGGAATAGAAAACGTATTACGTTTTCTTGTAAAAAATCAGTTAAGAACAAAGATTATTTAATAATTTTTAACTTATATCTCTTAGGTAGTTGATGTTTTTAGTTTTTATCATTTATTAGATTAGAACTGTGCGCAGTTATACCGCCGCATGCAGGAGTTGTGTTGCTAGTATGTAATTTTGTCGGAACTAACCGAGAAGTTGATATATAACATGGCTCTAAACGAGAAGTGGCATCCTAGGGAATTTGTTCAGATCTATCAGTCTATCAGTCAGCAAAACAACCCCTTATAAATGCTCGGTATGTAAGTATCGAGCAATTTACACAGGTGACCCTTAGCCAAGTGTAACACATGACTAATATTCTGATAGAAGGGTGTTTGGTATGTTCTTAGGCCTCGATGACGTCAGGCGCCGTTATTTGTGTCATAATCGGAAGAGCGCTACTTCATCATTTGAATAAATTTCTTATACAGAACAGTGAAATGAAGAAAAGCGTTCGAATCCTTTAGGAGAAATAATAACTGCTTCAGCTATTCTACAGTATTGCAAGTATTTGTTTGATTTTCCAGATTACAATGCGCCCTTACCCGGTTACTACAAGTTAAATAAAGGTAACTTGAAACTGAAGGAATTTCAATAAATGGGCTATTTTAAATAATAGTCGGTGTAATGAAGTAAAATATGAACTATCAAAATCACATATAACAAATAAGCAATAATCAAATAGATAATATAATGAATTGTAACATTTTTACTTTTCGTTGCCATCGTAAATTAATTCATGAAGTACTCGTATTACTATAAAAACTATATCTATCTGAAATCGTTGAGCGATAAGTTTTTGAACTCAACGAAAGCTCTATAAGAAAAATATTGATTTACATTTGTTTAGGCTCAATATTGATGCACGTTTAAACAATTATTCAGTTAATAGTAGAATAAATTAACACTAAATGCAACTATCGTTAACAGATAACTATAGTAGTGAGGAATTAAACGCTATTTGAATTACGTTTAAAATCTATCGGCATCTGCAAACAGGCGCGTAGCGCAAAATGACTATGAATGTAAGAGTGAACTAGGCCAACTAAACTTTACACTTTATATTTAATAAGGTACAGTTTACGTACTTAACTGACTGATGCAGCGTTAACTGTGCCATATGGGTATCAGTGTAAACCATGAAATGCCGAAAACCAACCTTCCGAACCAAACCGGAAGTGGAAGCCCACGCTGGTTTTAAATCTCTAAATCCTCCTCTATGTCATATACTAATATAGGTGGAAAGGAAATTTAATCTAGAATCTACTAAAAACCCACATGTATAGAGTTTTATAGGTTAGAAATTAAAAAATTAATGAGCTCTCATTTTCTTTTTAAAATAATATAGTACCAAATTAATATGCCTCTTGATCTTTAACAATTCATTAAAAGGAACGAATTAACGTATATAAATTAATTATGTAACTCTAGATAGCACGTGTAGCTCTTGCTATAAGACCATCAAAAAGCAGGAAAAACTTCGCCTGCGCGGATCTTATGTACCCTGCTTTAGCCCATGTGCATTCTATATCTTAAAATGGCAATCGAGTAGATAACGCCCTCTCTTAAAGTCCAATGATAATACAAAAGAATTGACAATATTCGCAGATCTAAATGTAATTCAAAATTAATAAAATGAGGACTTTAATAAACAAGATCATTATTATTTGACAATTATTAATTTGGAACGGCAATGCATATTATATAAGGCTTAGATATTTTTTTGGAGTACCTATTAATTTCATGTATAGTTGCATAATGTAAGTCGTAACAAAATATTTTAGCCTAATCGTGGATCCAGCGATGTATAAATTTATTTAATTAAAATCAACAACAAATACTAGCGGTAGCATTTACTAAGATAGGTGTATTTTACATTCGATTTATTGTTTTTAAAATTCAGAAATTAAGTTTTATGCTGAGATTCTAATAAAAGTATGCACGTGATTGAAATATCAAATCAAGCGAACCATTTTTGTTAGGTTTATAATTTGTTATTGGCTTGTGGTTTCGTTGATGATCAGTTTGTAAAGTGAGGCTGGCAAGGAAAGAATAAAAGTCAGTTGACTTACTGGGCCGTCGGTGACGGAAGCTTAGCGGAGTTACCAAAAATAGGTGAATCAAAGATTGTATGAAAGCTATGGAAAGGCGAACTGAGTTACGCTTTTATCACATAATTCACAAGGGCCACACTAATTTGTACATGTCAATCTTTAATATTTCAACTGCACACCTAAAATAATAAAAATAAGTAAACACACCTGAATCATCAATTCCCCTAGCAAAACCATAATTGACAGAATATGCATCAATCCTTAAATAGAACAACTATCAGTTCAACATTAATAGAACTTTCAAATGACTGTTCGGTATTAATCAATCAAAACGAACTTCTAACTACTTTACAATCGTCATCTATCGAAGTAAAACATATCCAGATTTACTTTATAAAACCATCATCTAAAGAAACTCTAATAAAATTGATTAATTCGCAATCGTTGCTCAAAATTTAGTTCAAGACTAAGCAAAATTGACAAAATAAATACCTGAGGCAGAACCACCTAGTTCTTTAGCCATCGCAATTAGTAATTTTAATATTTGTCTTTTTATATTTTTATTGTAATCTCATAGAAATAATTAATAAAAAATTTTAAAACAAAAATCTGGTGTGAGACAACACATGACCTTTTCTTATGTACATAGATATACCAATATGCAAATGTTTACAAATAATTAAAATATTATTTACGTTTGTTTTGGGAACGATAATTGTAACGTCACCCATCCAAGTTACTACACACGTAAAACCTTGTTTAACTCCAGAAATTTTCTCTGATAACTCACTTCAACGCATTTTTTTAAGAAAACCTCTAAGTTTACGTAAAAGGATGTCAAGGATATAAGAACCGTAGTAAGTTTCAAAAAAATTGTTAAAAACGTTTCCGAGAAAATCTCAAAAAATTTAAAAATCGCAAGAACGAAGTGACGCTTCCGGTCATTTGATTTTAACTAAATTCTTGCTGTCTCATGCACAGAAGATATAAAACAAATATAGTTTTTGATTTTCATATAATGATTACTTTTTGAGGCGCGTTATTCACAACTAATACCCTAAGTACTTCCGGTTACTCAATTTTCAAAAATTTATTAGAGAAACCGCTTGGTTAATATAAAACTAAATTAAGTAGCTAAAAAATATATTAAGTTTAAAAACATCGCTATAGCTGATTTCAAGAAAACCATTAAAATGAAGAACTCGGAAAATATCTAAAAATAACAGAAATAAAGTGGCACTTCCGGTTATTTGATTTTAATCAAAATTTTGATTTTGCAGAAAAAGGCGATTATGACCCCAAATATAAATTTTCATTTAGTTAGGGGTTTTAGTTTCATAGTTATTGTTTCAGAGTCAACAGAGATAGTACTTCCGGCTACTCGAGTTACAGAAAATTTTCTGAGTAGCCATACAGACTATACCAAAGGGTCCTAAATGCTTAAGAAATACAAACAAATCGTTATAGTCGATTTCGAGGAAATCTCGAAAAACGAAAAATTCGTAAAATATCTAAAAATGACAGAAATAAAGCACTACTTCCAGTTATTCGACTTTAACCAAATTCTTATATAGCACACTAAGGTAATTTTCGACTTTAAATGTAAATTTTCATTTAGATAGGGTTTTTAGTTTCATAGATATTGTATTCAGACTTAAGGGCGAAAGTACTTCCGGTTACTCGACTTACGGAAAATTTTATGAAAAACTGCCATGAAATGGCATTCAAGTTTTAAGAAATATAGGAAATTTTAAAAAAATCGTCAGAACCGATTTCTAAAAATCTCAAAAAACCAAATAATAACAGAAGTAAAGTGGCACTTTCAGTTTTCCGATTGTAGTGAAATTTTTGTGGTCTCGTACAACGATGGACAAAAACCGAATATAAAAGTTTGTTTTACTAGGACTTTTGGTTTTCGAGTTATCGTGTTCACAGACAGACATACACACACGCGCGCGCACACATGCACACACGCACACACGCACACGCGCAAACCCGGATACGCGCACATGCGCACTCGCGCACACGCGCACACGCGCACACGCGCACACGAGCACACGCACACATGCACACACAGTAATATTGTAATATTTTTTTTGATACAATAATACTATAATCACCTTGCTGTTAGAAATTTTGAACACATTACATTTATATTTTTACCTTGATGTACGTAAAACCAAAAACTTTTTAGTTAATTTTAATTTATTTGAATGCTGTATAAGTCGTTCGGTGTTACAAAATTTGTTTATATACACTGTTTTATGTGGGTTAATTAAGTTGCGCATTCCAATTGACTTGCTTATACTTTAATGTCACTTGAAAATGCCCATAGTAGGGTGAAACATGTCGTGAAAAAAGAATTTGTTAAATAAATATTCTTAATATTTTATGGACTAGATTGAATTTTGATTAATCAATTCCTAATTTTTATTTATAAACAAATTGCATATTTATAATTACTGTTATCAAGGTAATTTTTTTTATAATTCATTAAAAATCTTTTTTTAAAGAATTCCATCATTTTGCTGAAATTACTGTACGCAGCATAAAAGTAAATAGAATTTCTTTAATTATAATCTATTTAACGAATTTATTGCAATCCAGTTGAAAGCGTCATCGTTTTTATATGAAACTTAAAAATGTAGTTAACTAACAATATTGTACTTTACAACTGAAATTAACACAGATTTCATGAAAAACGTGTTGAAAATATTTAAAAAGTGTTAATTATATTCTAATTTGAAAGATATTCATTTTTAATATTAAATATTAAGTCGCGCTTCATTTCTGGAAAGGAGATTGATGAAGTCGATAACAAAGAAAGGCGAATTACATCCATTCGAGCCTTTTACAAAGAATCACTTAATCAAACAGGTTATTTTCAGATTTAATATTTTACTTCTAGTATTTTTAATTTTTAATGAGAGAATCTCACGTTAGTTAATTATGTTTTTATAAATACATTTAGATCCGTTTGATTCTTGAAATGTAAATAAGAAATTAGTACAGAATATTTTTGAACAAATTTTCTTCACAAGCAATGTTAAATATATATATATATATATTTTAACAAAATAGAGAGATAATGTTGAATTATTTTTGTTAGAAATGGAATGTTTTAATTAATAATAACAATAACTTCAAACGAGTAAAATTGGTTAACTATTATTACTAGTGCTGGTAAATAGAATCGCATTTAATTTCTGTCTCTTTCGATAGAATCCTTCGACGTCTCTGTGAAATTTAAATTAGTAGGATGGAGGATATTGTCCATCGACCCTCGGGCATGTCTTTAACAAGTGTACTTAATGGTCAACTAGAAATCCTTAGAGATATCAAATAGAATTATTACAATAATTAATCAATTAATAATCTCGAACATTTTAATTACTATTTTACTAAAATGAAATTTTAATTATTTTATGAAGATTATTAACCATACTGAATGCTTCTTTGACTTATTTTAAGTAAATAACGAAAATTAATTAATAAGCAACGGTTGTTCTCGGATTATCTCTAGTAAAATAAAAAAAAATCATTTAAAGAGGTTAAAGCTGTTTTTGGTTTATAATAGAATATACAATTGCAATTGTGTAGTTTAGCCTAAATTTTGGTTTTGCCTCTAACAAATAACGTTACCAAAAAGTTATTTTTCTACTTAAGCCTTGATTCTATTTCCTATTTCATAATTATTACAAAATTTCTAATAGTAATTTTTTATTAAATTTTGTTATATTATACAGGGTGTCTGAGAAGTAAAACAACAGTGCCGAACATAAAACTTTATTCGAAAATAAAGAGCGATCAATAATGTTTGACGACAGTATTTTAGACAACTAAACTAACACTGTTGCTTAACCTGGAAATTTAAACTCACTTTTCCCTTTACCACAGGCGTCACATATAAAAGAGGTTTATAAGAGGATTCTTTTTAATGAACATATTCCTAATGTTAGTTACTATCAGTAAATTCAATATTTTACTTTAAATTACAATTTATTTATTTTCAAATTAATACAACAAATACTGTTTTATTTTTAGAAAATCAAAGTTTAAAAAAAACGCGCTCATATGTTTTGCCAGTTCTGATTTAGGAACAGCTACATAAATTTTGGGTATAAGATTAGCACTTGATCGCCTGTCTTTTTTAAAATCTTTGGAGCTTAATCAGCAAAATTTGCTGTAAGCCTAAGTATTCTGTTATAAGTGCAAACGTGCTCTTTATTATTATTGCGAAGAAATGTAATAGTTAATAACACACGCAATCATTTTCTACTCTGTTTATCATTTCAAACTGGTTATTTTTAAGGCTAAATACCTTGTCTGATAAACATTTTTTATGTGTAAATTTTCCACAAAATAAATTAAGTAAAAAACTAAAATTTCTTTTAAATTATAATCAATTGACTTAGAGTAAATTAATTCGAATATTGACAGCCGCACAATGGGAAATAGCTCTTTGGGAAACCAATTTTCATAGTTTCATTATCTACCACCAAGAGAACACAGATGTCGTTGTAAGTTTTGTGACTTGTGGTTCACGTTTGTGTCGTGTGGTTCACTCAGGTCGCTACTTTAAGCGCTATTTTTGTAACGACTGCTTAGGGATTTGTCGAGTAACTGACAGTAAAAGTTCTGTCTTATACAACATTAGTAGCGTTAAAGCAATTTTTACTTTTCGAAGATACTTTGCGATCTTGTGTGCAAAATTTTTGTAGTAATAATTTTTTGGGCACGAAGTTAATTTACAATTGCTTTTAACTTTGCTTTTTGTTATTTATTACTACGATTTTCAGTGACTGCAAGTCGTTTACACGTTACAGTTTGTAATAAGTGTTTATATGCTTGCTTATAATCTTTAATTAATACTTTTAAATGCTTTTAGAGTTTTTTTTATAAAATTTAAAGTTTTTAAATATGTACGCAATTGTAGCTTTTCTTAAATGAATTTATTCTGGCAAGTTTGCCAGTCTGGGCGAACAAGTTGAATGCCGAGAATTGAAGCTAAGCCCAATGCGTTATAATTGGAGCTTTTACCTGACTGAGCTTTTGACCGCTCCTTGAGTTAATTAATTTTTATGGTATCAGCTCTCGCTGGTTTTTTGATGTCAAATCATCTAATTTATGTAAATTTTATTGTTAACTATCGCTAATTCTTTTTGAAATTATCTAAATTCAGTAACATCAATATGCGTGACGAATTACATTATGTACATATAGTATTTTAATTTTGGCATCTAATTCCGTTTTGAAATTATTAAA
>JAHWXV010538161.1:0-10246 GCA_024586415.1 Phrixothrix hirtus | reverse complement strand
ATTTCAAAGCGTGCCCCGGAAGATAGTATTGAGCGTTAGCATTGCATCTCTAACTGCAGAACCCGAGAAGGACGGAGGGAAGTTTGATACCATCCGTTATGAAATAAAAATCTATGTAAAATTAAAATAATAGACTGACTGAATGATGAATGACTGAATAATTTATTAAGTGGGCACGTGCCCTTGTGACCTTTAGAACGAGCCGCTACTGGTATTTATACATTTTGCTTCTTCTGCAAATTTTATTATTCGTACAACTGTATATTGTACTGTCTTAATTGATACAATATTTGAAATAGGTATACAAATTAAGAGTCAAAAGCAATAACACCTTTTGCATCCCCAAGCAGATAAAATAATGAACTTTTGAGGATGCTGGTAACGTTGAACGGTATTGCAATTATCAAATATACATAAACGGTAAAGTAACGATATCAGATGAAATATTGTAAATTTACCCACCAGAGAAAAATAAGTGCTATGCATTGATTATACCTATAGTGCTATTCTTCATGACGAGGTCAATTTAAGGTTTGTCTAAAACGTTTTGATATGAGCCACTTGCGGTAAATTCTTCATTGAAGTTTCTGTTACTAAAGTTAAGGCAACATATGCCATAATTTCAGCACAGAGTGAGATACATCACAGAGAATCAGAGAACGTATGAGTTTTACAAAATAGCTGTTTTATGTACTGACTTACTGCTAGTGCTATTATACCCTATACTAAAACACTCCGGCATCTTCATTCAAATATACAATAGCATTATAAATAATATAGCTTCGAATGAAGTCACAATAACCATTTAAAAATTGCGGTAAAGGAACTCCAATTAATAATCTGATCTAATAGATTGTCAACGATCCTTATTATTTTAAATAAATAGTAGACTTTCTCACACCAATGGCATTAGAATGTATTCATTGATTATTTTAGAACGATTCATAAATTCATTTCGTGAAGCTTCGTTCATCATAATATAATTCAATCTAAGTTAATAATTAAAAACTCGTAAAATATTGTATTAAGGGAATTCATAGCTTTATAAATTGAATCAAATACAATGAAATTAATATTAATACGAAGCTACACTGTAAATCCTTTAAAGATTAATCTCAATTACGTTTGATTTTTTAACCGCGTCAATTTATTTATAGTTACAAGGTTATTGTCATTAGTAATCACCCTAGTGCCTGTGTATGCGGCAATTTTATATACAAGACTTTCGAAATAGCCGTTCTAGGTAACGGATGTAACTCTTCTTGTTTTGAGTTTCCAATATTATTTGGAAGGTTGTAATAATTAAAAATTTAGTAAAGAGACTTCGAATTGCGTTAAATTTTTACGTACACCTTTAATTTGGCTATCTGGAAATAAAACATTCAGGCCTGGGGCTGTGATTCGATTTAACTCCGACCTTCGTAGATTGTTATGGGTCCTGTACCTGTAAATCTATATCGCTAGATTAATAGACAACGCCAGAAAAATAACTCTCACCTTGTAAATTTCTTTTCATTCTGCATCCCCAAACAGAATCTGGATTCATCGCTACGCGAATACTACACTACGCTACTCCAGGTTCCAGTGCAGTCGCAACGTACACCACTCCAACATATCTGTGGCCGATAGCGTTGCAAGCCGAAACATCTGATTCTGCGATAAACCGCTCGAAGAGTTACAGGACGACCTTCGTTAGATAACCATTGATCGGCAATTGATCCGGTACTGGAGAATCGATCTCTTGTTGCCATAAATCTAAGATGGTCATCCTGCAGCTAATTTGTTCCTCTTTGTACTCATTTCCTCTTATACGACGTTCCTGGCCCTCCCTGGTCTATGCGCGATAGCAACGGATAATGATGGATAGGTTCAGGTTAAGGAGATTTGCAATTTCTCTGAACGACAACCTTCGCGCAAACCAACAATACAACCTCTGTCAAATTCGCTTAATTGACGGTAATTTCCACGTTGGAACACTCTAGGCATGATCACACCCTCAAAACAAACGATCACAAGCGAAAACACTAAAGAACTGAACAAAATCTCGCAAAACATAAACCAGATAACATTGTTAGAAAAAACTGAAAGAACCGTCAGATAAGTCATTATCACTTAATCCATAATAATGGAATTTTAATCAATTGTTACCTTTTAGTAGTTAAAAGTTTCTACCAGGTTTGGTCAAAAAGTCCTACGCCTTCTTGGTGTTTCGATTTACATGCCATTTCTATGAGTTTATTAATCAAAATATCTTTAACATCGCTATGCACTATGCCAATTGAATTTTTTTTTGATCATTGTATGTGTATAGTAAACATAAAATTTTATCTTTAAAGATGTTTTTTAGAACGTGTCTTCTAGTATAGAAACAGCAGTGTTTATCATCACCGACCAATTTAAAACGGTATATTTTGTAATTAATTTATTGCTAAATTAGCAGGTAAGTAATTATTATGTGAAGTATAATAGATTATCTTATTCTGTTTTGAAAAGTTAAATTTTTCACAATTACTTAACGGTATATAAGGTGTGATTCATATAACCATGGTAAAATGAGTTTCCATTTCATTACACGGCCATTGAAATCTAATGATGTAAAAATCAACTTTACATAATGTACACTTGTGAAAAATTTGATTTTTCAAATCGAAATTATAAAAATTTTATACGTATCATATTGTAAAAAGACGTCTTTTTATTTAACTGGTGTTGCACAGCACACAAAACACATAATTGATTTTTACACAACTATATTAAAATGAGTTCTGGTTTAATTAATGCTTCCGTAATGAAATTGTATTAGACAACCATGTAAAAAACAACTTTATATAATGTCAAAAAGTTGCGACAAATTTGGTTTTTTGGAATGGAATCAAATAAAATTTTGTACGTAGCATATTATGAAATGGCATTCCTTGTATAGTTTGTGTAAGTTGGAAACTGTTACGCGCGTTAAACAATAACTGATGATGTAAATAACCGCTGTCCATTTGCTTATCATAATGAAGCATTATGGAGTACATTTGAGTAGAATAATAGTCTTCATTTTAGCACCCAACATTTTATTTTGATACTAAATTAACAATTAGCCCTATCAAATTCCAACACTGAAATAGAAATTTCTGAAACCCTCATATTTAAACGTGAAAAGTTTTGGTATCACCATTACAAAGTTGCTTCAATCAATTAAATGTTAACACAGTGCGTTTTTTCTAATCTAACTGAGCACGACTTATGATGGATGCGTAGATTCTATCGAAAAAATTGGCATTTGCACGAATTTCTTGTGCATGTAGGTACTTCATTATTACAGAAAAAGCAAATTTTATTAACATAAAAGCACCAATCAGTTAAACATGGTGTAGATGGGCACAATTTTCTATTTAGTTTCTATTATTAAAACACTGGTTAGTCAACGGAATACATCTATTAATTGACGTAAATTTGCATAATTTTGTTTATCAAGTTATCCGTCGCTGACTTGTAAAGAGGTATATCATTTTACAGTCTAGTTTTTATGCGTCTGTTTCAAAAGTTGAAATAAACACGTATAAATCTTCTCTACTACGGAAATGTCTATTAGTAAAGAATACTTACTTAGTCATATTTAAAAGCACGTGTATAGTCCACTCGTCATTATTGAAAAAACGGAATTTTTATTATTCGTATTGCTTTTAATTTTACTCTTATTGGGGTGTTTATAGGGTCTATTCTCATCCCTTAAAAGGAATCATATTATTTTAAATACCCTGTATAGAGAGAAGTCCAGAAAATTGCACGTTAATCAAAAATAAAATTAATGATAATACTGATGTAACAGATTTCAATTACATGACTCATTGCTGACCTTGAGTTTGTTTAGATGCAGGAATGGGTCATTGGTGATTACACAATTTTTTCACTTCAAAGAAATCTTCTACAGTGTTCTATGAAATGTTCTAGAACGTTCTATATTATTATTGTTGGTTCTATTTTGATATAATATGTATAGATAGTTTTTCATAAATCAACGCACTTTACAAAATGGCTAACTTTGTTGTAACAACACGGTGCAAAGTAGGTTTTATACAGGAAGCGTTACACGCGTGTGTGCACTTCTTGATGTACCACGAAATATCATACGAATTCTATAGACTTTTCTTTTACATTATAATGTCACCATTTCATGAAGTGTCTAGATTTTAGAAATTGAGAAATTACGTTAAATGGCTGCGACATTTTGGTTATAACTTGAGAAAATTAAAAATTAAGTTTTGAATTTGTTAAAACTGAGAATGTAAAAATTATAACAATTTACATATTTAGTGAAGTTGCATCGATATAATTCAACTGTTAAACGTTTAAACGCTAGCTGGTCGGACGGTGTTTATTTAAAGATTACGATCAATTATAACATCTTTCCTATATAATGCTTCCCAGACTATAGGGTGAAAATGTACGAGTTCAAGTTTCTTTCTCATTTGAATTTTGAAAATACCTGCTGTCTGTAATCTCAAAATCTTTATATTCTTAGACGCACAATCGCTACGCCATAGTGTCCTATGGCGACTTCTCGTTCTCTTCCATAGGCGGTGCCTGATAACAGTGTTGCAGTATCTGTTACTTTATTGTCCTTAATCGATCACTCGGTAGATAGCATCATTAATTATTCCCTAATGACAATTGGCCTCGCTCGATCAGGTAATAACCCACCATAGAGGAATGGGAGAATCCCGTATGAGAACTCATTGTTAGTTGTTTTACCACTGTATTACCTAATATGTATGATATAACAATGTATACAACATGTCAAAATAATATAATTCTAGAATGTGGGATATCTCACAAAAGGTATATAATTTATTAACCGTTAAAAGTTCAGTTACAAAGGAAATTCTTAAAGTACGCGCGACTCTTAGGGAAGAACACGAAAAACGGAGACTATTAATAATTTCTATACAAACTTTTAATATCTAAGGAAATGCACTAACATTCATAAAGATGCGATTACAACATGCGATAACGTTAAATGCTATGTGACACTTATTAATGACAATAAAAGTGCTTCTGGTATAAAAATGTCAGATACTGTTAACTGGATAAATTCATGAAGTTCGTTTAATTGCAGAGAAAAGAGAACAAGTTGTAAAATTGCTGGATTAGGTACAAATATGATAGTTATTTATTATGCTAGAATGCACTGTTTAGTATAAAATGCAGCAATATTCTAGCTTATAGAGATTACACCTAATGTAAGGAATTACAGGAGTGGAGCAATTTGATTGCCCTCTTTATAAATATAAACGTCGAAGACGTTTCTCCTAACTTACCAGTAATACTTCTTTAATAGCATCAATTAAAGTAAATGTTGTCCTTTTTATTAACAAACTTTACCGTAAGGATTCGCCAGCTTAACGCCAAATCCGTAAAATCTATATCAGATACGATTCGGTAAATTGGACTTTCAAGAGCATTGGCAAGTTTCTTACTTTAAGACTGTTTTACAACAGAAGTACAATTAAACAGTATACATTTCAAGTTCCTTTCGACATAAAGGATTTCGAATAAATCATATAAATTATTTTACATTCGTGATCGCAATTTATGTTATAACATCAGTAAGCGTTTGATTGTTCAACTATTTTTAACATTAACAAACTTAAAATGCACTTAAAAGAACTTTTTCGATTTCTATACAGTAAAGTTTTAAATTTAAAAGACCAATAGTGCCTTGAAATCATTTAAAGTGCATTTGGTAGCCAAGAATTCTTTGTTAAAATGTCTTACTGGTATTGATTTAATCTATTGGCTTTATTTCTCCGTAGATATTGATTCTTCACGAATCGGTTTTACATACGAGACGTTCTGGAAGAAAACCAACAAACTTCTATAATGCGTCCTAGAGGTGCCTTTTACAGTATAACCGACAAGAACGTGTAGTTTACTGTAGATAGAATTATTATTAAAAAAAAACAAACCGTTCCTCATATTAGTCCTGGGTATAATGGCAGCTGGTCGCTTTGCACAAGTTATCTTCAAGCTGCCCTATGACAGTTCCATATTTCACCGAATCGACACAATTGCATCAATGTGAATACACTTCTTCCATGCAGTTTTAGAACCATAAACTCAAAACATCCAACGATTTCATACAGCAGGAAACTTTCAGGATAGATAGAATTAATTACAATGAAAAGGTACCGAAGTTGCCTCGGTGGAATCCGTCCCGAAAGCGGAGAGATGGTCATTTCGGGTGCGAATTTCGTATCTTAACTCCAGCCATCAGATTACATAATAAAACTAACGCCAAATTGTAGGGCTGAATAAGCCATTATGAAATCTTGTTGCAACCTGTTGGTAACATACTTTTTACGAGGAGTTTTTCTTGTCTTAACTCAGATAATAGGATTACAGGATGAAACCAACCCCAGAGAAATGTTTAAAACTTCCGAACACAGGAAAAAATGGGTTGCCACTTCTTAAGCTGTTGTGAATACCTGGCGATCTTATGTTTAATTCGCGTCATTACACGGAATACGACTATGCAATCGCTTTGAATGGCCTTGGAGCAAGGTCAAATTCATTTTTTTTAAATAGAAACCTACCTTTATACTCAATTTTACCTATATGAAATATAGTATAGAGAAAGTTGTCTTCAGTCAAAATCTTTGATGTTCAATTTTTAGCGAAAATACACGTTTTCAGGTCCCATGATTCCGAAAAACATGTTTTTAGAAATTAGTCTGTGTATGCGTATGTGTGTGGTCAATATAATTCGAAAACTAAACATCGTAGAAAAATGAAACTATATATTTAAGTTTACTATCTTACTGACCCGTCGTAGTAAACATTTTGTTAAAATCTAATTACCGGTTGTGCCACTCTATTCTTGCGATTTTTAGGTTTTTTCAGATTTTATTGAAAACGGCCTCAAAGATTTTTTTTAACTTATCACTTTCTTACGCCTATAATGCCATTTTATCCGAACTAATCACTTTCTCTATGAAAATTTGTTGACGAGAGTTATCGAAAAAAATCTCCGGAGTTAAGCAGTGTTTTATATGGAAAGTTAACTGGATGGTTGACCTTTGCCATTATGGTTCCCAAATTGGATATAAATTAACATTTTGATAAGGTGTGTGCACTATTTACATGACTAATTACCTTTTATTTAAATTTATAAGTCATATTTGCTCTAAATTAATTTAACTTTAATTATAAAAGTCTTAGTACATGAATATAGTAAATTATAAATGGATGAATTATCTATGGCTATAAATTAATTTTAGAGTTTTCAGTTTAGGTGTATAATAAAGTAACTACCGCCAATAACTTCAAATTACATTTAAAATGGGTAAGAGAAGGTCGTGTGTTGTTTCTTACCAGATTCTTTATTAATGAATCTTAATAACTAGATCAAAATATAAACTACTCATCTCTTGGTATTGTTTTGAGAAACGCGTTGTTCTCGAAATATTCCGCTTCAAAAATCAAAACAAGTTTGACTTTGAGATGAAATGCCTAAAGAACAGTGTATTGCTTACTATTATAAGAGGTATATTATACATTATACATAATACTACAATACCAAATGTATATTAATATACTTTATATAAGATGTATAAATATTCTATTAAACTGCATATACTGCATGAATCTAACAAATAGCCGTGAAAGCTCATACTCGGAATAATATATTCAAAAGCTATACAGTATTATTCCCAGAAATAACCGTTTATACTATTACAATACCCAAACGGTTAAGTTTCATAGAAATTAATGACAAAATGAAAACCTAAGAACGGATAACGGACAGGGATTGATGGCGTATTTGGTTTTAGTACCTTCATTTTTTTTACAATGCGCTGTTCTCCAGAAATTTCATCTCAAAGTGAAACTTGTTTTGATCTTCAATGCGGAATATTTCGAGAACCTTACGTTTTTCAAAATAATATCTAAGACAAAAGGTTTGTATTTTGATTCACCTAATAATATCCATCATTAAAAACGTTAGGTTTCTACTTAAAAACGTAAAGTTGATCTTGAAAACCCGAATATGGCCTTACTCCAAGGTCACATAAATAGATCCGTTGATATAATTTTTTAAACTATGAAACATTTACCTGACACTTTTTTCTTTCAATTTAAAAAAATGAAGTTGACCTTGAAAAACTGATATGATCTTGCTGCAAAGTCACATAAATAGGCTCATTTAATATAATTTCTTAAACTGTAAAACATTTGCTTGGCAAATTTTTTTCCGAAATGCTAGTCTTTCAAAATATCTCAATAAATACGGAACGTTTACGTTCGTATTCCATGCAACGGCATGAATTAAAAATAAGATCGTTAGGTGTTCGCAACAGCTTGACAAGCGTGTTCGGAAATCTTAAATTTTTATACAGCGTTGGTTTCATTCTGCAATCTCATGACGAGCTAATAGATGAAAAAACATTGCCAACAGGTTGCAACAAGATTTGACTAGGAAACCCTATATATTTCATAACTACTAATTCTGCCCTATATTTTGGCGTTCTTCTATTCTGTAATCTTATAACTTGAGTTACGACACAATTCGCATCGGAAATTACCGTCTTCCCGCTTTCGGGACGGGTTGCGCTCAGACAACTTCGGCGCCTTTTCATTGTTGCGACTAACTGTATCTACCTGAAAGTTTCGTGGGGTGTTTTGCAATTGCCGCTTGTACTACATTGTTTTCTAGCTTCCATGTTATGCATAATGGACTATTATGTTTCAGATCATCCTTTTGACCATCTACGCATTCTGTCTTGGCCGAATTATTTTTCCGCAAACTTATCATACTAATAATTTGTTTGACGTTGTGATTAGAATTTACTATGGTAGATATTTCATTGTCATCCGACTTAGCAAGATGCGTCGCAAGTTATTTGAAGAAAAGGTATCGTTTTTAATTACCCATCCGGCATACATCTTGAAATCGTCACAATTGACGCGCCACTAATTTTTTGAAAACAACTTTACCAGAAAACTGTTAATAATGTTTAGTGAATATTAATGCTTGCATGAAGTAGCAGTCAACAACTGATACGTCCCTGGAATACCCCAACATGAAACTCATCTCATAATATTAGGTTAAAATGTCGATTAATTAACTAAAATACTTAGAAATTATACTTACTAACATTATCACTCCTGAAATGGTAAAGAGTATATCTAATTAAGTGTAGTATTTGATAACAGTGGCCTAAACGGCGTATTATGACAAAAGACACAATCTTATGTTATTGGTGTCGGTTGTCGTCGAAACAATTAGAAAAAGTTGTAATAAAAGACGTTGAGTTAGTTGAATATACGAGTGGGTATTCGCATTAAATTAATAACGGCAATCGTAGCTGGTGTAGTAGAATTTGTATGCAGAAGTGCTCGCAGGCAGGTTTGGCAGACGTCAAAAGACCTGGATATAACTTGGAACTCTAACTGTCTTATTATATGAAAAACCGGGGTTTCTAGCAAACTACGATGGAAGATGCATTTTGTCAAATCGCATCTTATTTTATGAATGGATATATTTATTAAGTGCTATCTGTTTAGGAAACCCTTATCGGCGTACTTACTGTGCGTCGATGAATGGTTCGACATTTTCTGATGACGTATTTGTTTCCAAATACGCAAGCACCGGTAATGCTTCCTGTATCATTTCTTAAAATCTACACAAGCTTGCACGCAACTAGCAAGTTGTTCGGGAGTTAGCTGTCTCCGAATCTTTTGCGTAAAACCATGTCTTATGAGCACTTTTTCCATTGAAAAATATATCAAAAATCTAGTCAAATATATAAGATCTCTGACCGTTGTTTTAATGCGATTGGTTGATTTTCTCACACACTGACAGCAGCGGTGTTAATCTTTGCTTCTGTTAGCTCCAGAGGTGTTCATTTTCGATCATGACTGTATTCCGTCTTTGAATATTTTATACCGCCGACGAACAGTACTATAGGGAAAAACAGATGCCCCACAAACTTATTCTAACAATGAATAAGCCTCAGGGCTTGATTTCTTCAGACACAGATAAACTTTCAGAGCAACATCATGCTCTTCACGTACCAATTGCGTTCTGCCGTAGGCGAACAAATCATGTTCGGCCGCAATTGAAAATGAATTTAACATAATCGTTATTTTGTAATGGACACTGTTGCTTCGCGGTCTAATTTGGCAGCAAGAGCTAAGTGCTCTAATTACGTTTCGCTTATTGCGTAACTGATTTATTGGACTGCAAAGCAAACTAATT
>JAHWXV010538152.1:0-12136 GCA_024586415.1 Phrixothrix hirtus | reverse complement strand
AGTTAGTTTTTGTTAGAATCTTGTACTGTGCATTACTGATATAAATATAAATATACATAAATGAAAATATAAATGTTTGATATTAGTGGATTGTGAAATAGATATTTAAATAAATTAGTGTATATAGTTAATTATAATTTTAGTGAATTTAAATAATTATTGTAAACCAATTAACTAGTTTCGTTACAATATAAATATATTTGTTATTAAAAAATTTAACATCATGTTAAATGGGCTTTGCAAAAGTGAAAAGTGTTTAACAAAAATGTAATACAATTGTATACATATTAAAAATGATATCTATTAAGTAAAAACTTTGTTTTTATTTTAAAAATATTATAAGCTTCAAAATTAGCACACACTAAGCGTTGACGTAGTATTAACTTCAGAGCTACAAAAAAAGATTAGAAAGTAAGCAATATTTACAACTAGAAATATTTTACATGGATATTGAAGTAAAATATAACTAATAACAACTAGATTTATAATAACAGAATAATTCTATTAAACACTTTATTTTTATGGGAGGACAATATTTCATATCACTAAACTGTTTTAGTTCTTTCTTGATTTTGGTGTATCTTTATAAATCTAACCCATGTTGTCAATGGACGCTATTGCCAGAAAATTTCCTGATTATGGGCAGAATGTGCTTTATCGTTATTACTGTAAATCGCTATAGCAGACCAAAACGTAAATCTAGTTAAACAAAATTATCTACAAAAAGAGTAAGATCATCTTTACGATTTTTTACTATTAACCGATTAAAAGCTATAATATGAGAAAATAAAATAACTTTTAGCAATACCACTGGGAGAATACATCTTATAGAATTTAAGCTGGAATTAAGGAATGTCGAGCCAAGTAAATTTAAAGCCTACTGAGGCAATTCAATTTTCACCATATGATAAAAAGGGAATTAGACAAAATAATAAAATTAGGCTTAATTTACCGTTGCGAGAGCTAATACGGTGCTCCATTTTTTTCGTTCACATAGAAAGTAAATACCCACGGCCGCGCGTAAACGAAAGCGCTTAAATTTATAAACAGTGCCGGATAACTGTCGCATACCTTACATGTAACAACTGGTTCTACAATTAGTAGCTGCAAGGTACATTAGCCAATTTGACCTCAGTAAACGACTTTTTCAGGTCCCTGTAGTAAAAATCTGCTAAAAGTACCTCGCAATGGCAACTCCTGAAAAGAACTTTGCGTGGACATTAATGATTATGGGACTTGAAGGATTTCTGAGTACATTCCAATGGTTAAAGGACCTAGTTTTAGAAGGAGCACAAAATTATACATACTCCTACACAGATGATGTTGCGGTCTCCCGTGACACGATAGAAGACCACATCAAGCATGTATGGAACACAATTGGCAGGCTCAAGATAGCAGACTTGGGCATAAAACCGAGCAAAGGCATCATGGTAAAACGATTCGTAAACTGTGTTGGAAAAACGGCCAAGGCGGTAACAATACAAACGCAGCTAGAGAAAATAAGAGTTATGAGAAATTACCCCTTATTAATAAATAAAATGCAAGTCAAGCAGTTTCTAGGACTAGTAGGTTTCTACTCGAGTCACATTAAAGATTATGCAACGCTAGCGAAGCCCCTAACCGACTACCTAAGGAAACCAGAATGGAAAGTACTTCCAGCTGCAACAATAAGAGCAATAGAAACATTAAAGGAAGTCACATGCAAATCATCCTTGTTAGTAAGTCCGCAACACGGCCGCGGCTTCATATTAGAGAAAGATGCATCTTAATTCGATGATGATAATAAATTACACCCGATTGCGTATACTAGCAAAACACTGTGTGAGCGCAAGAACCGTTATTCAGCGCCGGAACTAGAATTGCTAGCCATCATATATGGCCTGAACAAATTCAAAATTTATTTGTTATGCAGGGAAGTAATTATAATCACGGACCACAGTGCCTTAACCTATTTAAATAAAGTAGTTCAGCACGCGAGTCGTATCGCTACGAAATACGGCACCGACCCAGAAAAACTCCAAAGACGTTGACAGCCTTTAACATACAGATATTATGGCCTAGGTTGCCAAACTTAATTTATAAATATTAATTTGTAGTAAATGAATTAGTACAAATGCAATAAAAAACAATTACACAAGAAATAAAGGGGAAATATTGATACCATTATTAAAATAGAAATATTAATTCGCATTAACATGTTCTACCACCACCGGATACTGATTTTTTAAAGACAAACTCGTGCAAAATCTCAATGTAATTTCGAAAATCTTTTACCTTTAATTTCTTTTTAAGCTATTTCTTATAATATTGTATGCACTAGGCAACGCTCCACTTAGATTGGTTTTGCTAACTTTATACACTGTAGGTTGTGTTCAACTGATTAATGCCAGAATCTTGGCGTTTAAATCGTTCCTCTTATTTTCTTTCACGCCCATAATATTGATAGCCAAGAATGTGTAATATATTAGGTAATTCCCTGCCCGTCAACTACGACAGAAGCTCTGTTTAGTGCTTTCTTTTGAGGTTTATTATTACTCTTTTACGGCGCTGTTTTATTTCGAACAATACAATCTTTCGGTTGTTCAAGTTACACATTTGCTATAACGAAGAATTATGCATTTATATTTATTTAACCTATCTATTTTTATTAGGGTTGTAAGACCAAGTCAACCGCGCGTCTGCCAAAACGCAAGCTATATATTTCTTTGCTTTAAATATTTCTTTGACTAAAGCTAAAATATTTACAATTTGCAATAGTTTACGAATAAAAATTGAAAAGTAATAGCATTTACATCTTAAATAAATAATTTGTCTTTTATTCAATATATTTAAAAATTGGCATAGAATAAACAATTCCATGTCAAAAATGCGACATTTCTTAAAAACACAAACTTTCGCTGCCAGTTATTCTTCAAGAATTTTATATAGTTCAACGTTAGGTTTAAGTTTGTCTAAGTTTCCGCAAAACAATTTTAATTGATTATTATATTGATGGCATAGTTTTCAATATTTTTTATGCTTAATCCAATTTCTTTTTAAATAAATTTCACCCTATAAATTAAAATTTGCACAGCCTTGTGCGTATGTACGTGGTTTTGAATAAATAATTGGCATTAAAATAAACGATAGGAACGTACAAATGCAGCTGCAGCTTTTGTCTGGAACATTCGAAAACACATTCGTTACAAATCGCCCATTTTTGCAAATTTTTTACAGATTATGCGAAATGTGTATTAATATGTATATAAATAATGTAATCAAAAACTAAACTATAATTTTCTTCATTGTTTAATAACAACGTATTACAATGTAATTGTTTGGTAATAAAAACAAGGAAAATTCAGTTAGCTATGATTTAAAATTGGTTATAATATAACCACCTACTTTAATTAAAATATGATCTCTATGCACTTGGAAAATTAATAAATTTAGAATAATACTTTTCATCGTAGCGCTGTATATTACAGATTTTGAAGTGGTTTTTCTATTACCCTTAAGAGACGGCGAAAACTTCAATCATTTCCAACTCTTTAACAGTAACTGTAACTAAGGTGGCTGTGTAATTTTCTAATTTTATTTTCATAGCCACCTTTCTCAAGTTAAACATTTGAAAGTTTTTGAGGTAACTTCAATTTTTTAGTTTGCTTTTGTAGATCATAATTTATTACGTTAATTCATTGCATACTAAATTGGAAATCAAAATAGTACTCAAAAATGTATTGAATGGTTGAAATTCCTCTTGTTTCATACTCCTAGATTCATAAATGTATGTAGAATCCAAAAATGTATTTTCAGCGAAACCAGTAATGAAAAAAAAATTTGTTTACCAGAAAGTAATGATTCATATGTACCTATATTCGATTTGCCAAGATTCTAATAATGTATTTAAAAAATTAAGAAATACCATGAATCTATTACGCACTATATAGTTTTGTGTTTTATTTAAAAATAAAAATAGCCAGTAAGAAACATTTTTGAATAAGCGAGTTCTAATGTTTGTTTAGCTATGTCGTTGCACTTTGAAGTTAACACGCTCTTCCTAAAATTATTAACATCTCGCATGCATTCTGGACGCTTTAAAAATAAAAACGTTTGATGTTTATGTATATTTTAGCATTAAATTAAATTTATACCTGTACTTCGTATAAAACAGTGATATCTCACATACCCTATAAAATCAAGGTATCAACACAGAAAATGCAATGTAAGTGTTTGCGGATCCCGAATGATACCGCTCGGACTAATAAAAGTTTATAGCTTATCACTCTCACTTACCGTTGTCTATGGAATTTATGACATTTATTTAACATGTTATGTACAGTATATACTAAAATGATTTTGATCCAGTAAAATTTGTATTTATGACCAATGTGCCTCTTTAAATAAGCTACCGTTAACTATCAGGCAAAACTACGTGCAACTTCGATGTAATGTAAAACCAGATTATCACCGATAATCGTGGTGTATACTAAGAAAAGGAGGATGTTAAATTGAGAAGTCGTTGTACAGTTCGTTGAGATAATATGGGCTTTTTCGGCGGAAAACAGTTACTATTTATTCGCTTGGATACAGCACTTACAATTTTTATAGAATTATGCCAATATTGTCACAAGTGCGGTTGTCGATACACCCTACGACGATGCTGGTGTCCCGCTAGCTTGTCGGAGGAGAAGGGTCCACGACAAATTGCACCAGCACGTCCAGGATCTAACGAAAATGCTGGAAATACGTACAGAGGTTTAAAGTTTAGGGGGGGGGGCACTGCTCCTTGTTGGCCTTTTTCTGAATCGAACTGTCCTTCGGAACAGGACAAAATGGCCCGTGACCTAAAACTACGTTGCCCGGATTTTCCTCTTACCTGGGCCCTAAATATTAATATGAATTGAGACGGCGACGAGAGGGGGGAGTACCTCTTAAATGCAAAATAATCATAGTTAACATATTCTAAGGTTAAAATGAAAGTCTAATTGAGGAATAACTATTTATCTGTGTCTAAAGAAATGTCTTATCCAGCATAAACAGTGTTACAAGTAAACTTCTCTGGCTCTTGAATGCGGCCTAATTCAAGAGTTACGGGGAAGACTAATCAATCTACTATAAACTAAAATTATTGCCTAAATATAATAGTCAAAATAAATACAGGTATGCATCCATAGTTCGGACAGGAATCATGTATTGACAGGCTCCCCTCAAAACAGAAATGGTTTAAGCTGAACTCTACGATATTCGGTAGCCGGGACTTGCAATTACACCAAATTCTTGCCGATACACATTGACATTTCATATACACCCTTACAGGCAAACAATTTTGAATCAAATAATCTAATAATAAGTACCTTTGTATTGGTCGACGCGTCACAGGGCTTCTCGCTTCCCCACAACACCAAAATCGTCAGTCGTGACTCTTACACGTTCCTGCAGCCGCAGACGGGACTCATGCCTCCAATGAAGCTGCGAACGGGGTGGAAAAAGGCAGGAAATTCCCCAGAAACCCGCTATTCGATTTCTCAGGCCTGGTATTCCGTCACACTTACTCCTACGGAAACCTTACACCCGCCCCGGACACGTCAGAAGAAAGATAATCAATCACACGGCCGATGCTATCACTTACGACCTACGCGTGTTTTACTGCCACATCGCGGAGGTCTCGCGACAAGTTAGTACAAATTATACACCGTCGAAATCCACAAGAGTGAAAATCGCTTATAACTATCACTTTATTTTATTAATTATTTTTCAATCGCCACGGCGAGTAAAAAAACTCATCTCTCGAGTTTGATCCGACCAAAATCTATTTATTTGCGTCGTCCTAAAAACCTCGCATTTACTGAAAACGTACAGCGGTAAATTTAAATTTGGCGCGGGACGCCAACAAAACCTGACAATATTTGCTATAAAATTTAAATGTTAATGCTATTTATCTACTTATCTTCTTCCCGTCTCCTAATCGAAGTTAGCAACTAGTCTGGAAACTTTGAGCTTCAATACAATAGGGTAGAATTAGGAAGTAACTATGCAATCGTCAACTAGAGTTTAAAACTCGCTTCATTTCGATTTACTTACTTTGAATTATCAACTAAAAGTGTTAATGTTTTCCATTACGTATGGCATACTCCAAGTACTCTAATTTTATCGTACACTAAGTGACATAAAAATTGCAACACCAACAAGGAGTATGAATTTAGGCTGACATTAAGTAATAGTTTTAACTTTTGAGATCAAGTGGAAATGTGATAATGTCACATTTGACAGTTTGCTGACTTTCTTGGTCTGCGTTTTTCGTACGATTTGTTGCCGTTTCTCATTGTTAATTAACATTTGTTTTGGTTGTTGTTCTTTTGTTAACGTGTTTTGTTTGTTTGATCATGTCTACAGTACGGCAACCAGTATATTACCGGCAATTAAGCGAATTTGACAGAGATCGAATTATTGATTTGCGCGAAGCTGGTTTTTGATTTGGGGAAATTCCTAAGCGTGTAAATCGAAATCTTTCTAGTATAAGATGGCCAAGAACATCGTAAAAGAGGAACCGGGGATTTAAGAAGAACGAATGAGCGTCAAGATCGTCGCTTAAGACAACTGGCATTTAGAGAACGATTTTTCTCTACTCGAGCAGCGGATGACTAATGTTTCGTTAAAGAGGTCGACTTGTAACCCTTACAACAGTTTATCGCCGAATCCGAAGTTTTGGGTTAACATCGTATCGTCCGCGACCTGAGCTTGCTTTGACTTGAAGAACAAGCAACGGTTACAATGGTGAATTAAACGATATAATTAGAATCTTGAATGGCGTCGTGTTGTCTTTAGTGACGAATCTGCATTTTGTTTAGGAATGCACGACGGTCGTATGAGAGATAGAAGAAGACGGGGTAAACGACGTAGTCTTTGATTTACAGTTGAGAGGCACGTACACTGCACTGTGGGTATTATGGTTTGGGGTGCGATTACGTATGGCACCGGGTATGCCGAGGAAATATGACATCACAGTGATATATTGCGGAGGTGTTTAGAACACATCTTCTGCCCTACCTACAAGAGCTCGAAGATACATTATTCCAGCAAGATAATGCACGTCCACATATAACAAAGTTTTCCTTGGACTTCTTTGAGCAGGCCCAGATTCATCTTTTGCCCTGGCCTCCAAGTTCTTCAGATCTTTCTCGCATTGAACATGTATGGGACATAATTGGTAGAAGGTTGCGCCCTCCTTTGACTTTGAAGGCCTTGAGATATGCGGTGCAACTTGCATGAGAGGCAATACCCCAAGACGAGATAATAGTATATTATGCCGCAAGTGGAAGAAGTTACATTTCAACTGAGAGACAGTTTTTTTCACACGTGAGATCGCCAAGCTATCGAGCGAGTGCAAAAACGTTCGAGCAGTTCAAATGCCTTCTTCCACGCGTTGCATATATTCAATTAATGCCTCGCCGTGTAATTTAGTGTGTAAATCATAGAGGCCGCATCACATATTATTAACTGTTATTATAAAATTTTATTTAACTAATAAATATTTTCCTTCTAAATTTAGATCATTTATTACAACAGCATAGACGAATATTCTTACCAAATTTTTTCTGGAAATTCCAATCCCTTCTTGGTGTTGCAACTTCAATGTCACTGAGTATGTTTATGTTGGTGATAATTATTATACTGGTGTTCGTTACCCACAATAATTTTTCACAGTTAATTCGAGTGTGCGTGGTATTTTCAACATGAATCTATAGGTCAATGTTTCAAAAGCATGCCATTTTCTTGGTGAATCTTTAAAACCTCCGTGTCTGAGTGCATTACGTAGCAATTTAGTATTTAAATGAATTGATGAATTATGTAAAACTAACATTGTATAATACTGAAGCTGTACTCAAATTATTTGATGGCTAAAGTTAGTGTCGACAAGTATTCGTGTATTAAATATCTAAAAGATGGCTATGATACTTTTCGGATTAGTTGAGCACTTATACCATTAGATTTACCTACCAAATTAATTAAAGAGTTTCAATGCTGTACTTTCTATGCCTATGATTTACCTTTTAATGATTTGAATAACTTACTAATCATTTTATTAATTTTCTTCAAACAATTAACCTAAATTAATTGGTCAACATTTTAAAATGTTACGTTTTTTCTCTATTACCTTAAAGTTACGAAATTTTATAACAAAAATTTCTAAAACAATATTGCTTACGCTTTTGGCAGAATGGGAAATTGCTCTTTAATGGTTAATTCATTTAGTTTAGTTAAACGTGAACTGATTGTAATTTTAGGTAACCAACGAAATTTTAGCGATTTTGTTCATTTATGCTATAGATCAAACACGCTTTTAGCAGAACAATAGATTTACAGTTCTAAAGTTTTAACCCGAAAGTTTGAAACTAAATTTGTTACTTATTTTTATTTAATTTGTGGATTTCCATCAGATTGACATAAGTTTCAATAAATAAATAAAAATATCACTAGTAAACATGCATACTGAAGGTACTATGCAAATTATGTAAATTACAACAATTCTTACACACATATATTACTTAATATTATGTTCGAAAGAACACAATATCTCTGGTGTTACTTATACCTATTTTCTTGGAGATATCGGGTTGAATTCTAACAATTTCTTCCAATAGCGTTAAATATTTTACCGAGGAATCTATTACTGGGTTTCCTTTATTAGCCCTAATAGATGGTTTAGGTAGTTCTAAACTTGGATTAACATTTGGGGCTACAGAAGTAAAAACAGCATAGTTATTCTTTTTGTTAAATTTTAATAGAGCTAAAGGATCCACAGACATGGCGCAACAATTTTTTCAAACGTGTGTTACATGTTACCAACGAAAAGTTTGATAGAAAGGCGAATTAAACAGCCTACGAAAAGTGAATTTGTTTTGAGCTTTAATGAGAGCTTTCAATGATCGGTAAACTCCAATATGAAGTGATTGAAGCAGAAAATGTTCGCAAATATAATTAGTTTTGTCTTGCTAATGGGAATATTCTCAGAGTTATGTGGAGTCCATGTGAATCGAGTAACAATGGAGTTGCCTGCGGTGGAATATTGTTTGTAAAATACTGAAACCATTGATTGAATAGCTTCGAATTGATCCAGCCTTTTGAGGAGAGAGTTATAATTGTGTTGGGTAACTTGACTGTTTTATAAGATTCACTCAATCGTTTTTCTTTAAAAACCATGGGTGGTAGGACCCAAGTACCATTAATACAAACACATTCAAGGACTACGTGAATTTCTCACCATTATACATGCGTTCTTTTGTAAACAAATCGTTTTCCAACTTAGTTTGCCTTCTTCAATTCATAAGAATATCGACTTTGTGAAAATATCAATGATTGTATAGGAATTTCCCAGTGAAGCTTTCTATGCCGAGAGATTTTTAGGGGTATGTAAACAGAGGTCATACCTACTTTTAAAAATTGCTCACTGAAATTTTTTTGCTGTACCAGTGTCACTCATTTGGTTGTAATTGTTTTCAAATTTAGCAAGCTAATTAGCAGTTGATCTAATTTTTCAACAGTTAATCTAAACTCAAGTTCCTATATTTAGACAACAAATTTAAATAGCTTCTGATCTAATTTTTCCGATAAAAAACAGACGTCCAAGTTTGGGAAGTTTTTATCCTCTTTATTTGCGAGAAACTATTTTAGAGAAGACCACGGAGTTTCTGTTGTCTTAGTAGATCTTTGAATTATGCGCTTTTCATGCTCTACGAAATCCACGACCCACAAAATTGATAAACGTATTCGTAGCAATAAGATAACATTGTGAAGACAATTGCTGGAAGATCAAACATTAGTGTCTGTTGTGTTGAAAAGATCCTTCGTGACAAACTTAGCTATTGTAAAGTTAGTGTAAGATGGGTTTCAAAACAAGTTTCCCTGGAACAGCAAAATGGAATAGCAAAAACAAGTTCAAGTTTGCAGATAACCTCCGCTTCGCTATTATAGTAATGGTGATGACTTTTTATTACATATTACGTCATTTAAGCTCATCCCCATCTAAGAAATTCAAAGTGCAATCATCGGCTGGCAGATTTATATCCACCATATTCTGGGATGTTAAAGGACTAGTTTACGTTAATTTTCTTGACAAAATGAGTACAGTCAATTCTGTTTATTACAGTGAGCTCCTTCGAAACAACCCTTATGGGACCAACCGGGTACCCGGGTGCCCATCTACGTACATTTTGTCGAATCGTTTTTTTTTTAAAAGAATTCACTAAAAACCTCTCGGATCCTTACGATTTGACTAATTTTCTATCGGATATTGCACTGCAAACATTTTTTTATTTTTTTAACTAAGAAAATTTCAAAATGGAAAAACAGTACACGCATAGTCCAACCGGGTACCCGGGTACCCGTATACAAAAATAATTGAATTCATATAGTATATCATAAAATTGAAATATTTTTATAGATAAAAGAAGTAAATAATTATTTATAAATAAGTTCTAATATATAATATTCATTTTTAATTGTTTATTGATTAAATACAATGAACATAATAATAATAACAGCTACACTTCACAATTTTATTATTACATAAAATAGTATCAAATTTTTACTTTTTATACAATACGAATAGTACAAAAAATAAATTCATTGTAATAAGTACATTTTAATTATTCGATTTTACTGGCTGCATTCTTCACATTTAGTGATTTTTGCCGTATGATCATCGAATTCAACGCAGTATTTTCTGGTCTTCCTTGGTTTGCGAATTGGTTGCATGCTGCAAATGTAGTACAACTTTCCTACCGGTGTTGTTTCGTGGTTGATTGTCAACAGTATACTGGACTGCACTTGGTTTATTGAAGTAGCTTTTTATCGCCAGTTTTGTTGACTGGTGTCCCATGATCTGCTAATTTGAAGCTCGCTCTTCAATTACGAGCACAGATAGTTGTTCTGCTAGCTGTCGCAAGAAAAGTCTCCGTTGATTTGTTTTTGTGGTTATCATTTTGTTGTTTTCATAATAAACAATGTAAGTAGCAATAGAGGCGTTGTCAAGGATATTGTAAAAAAAAGCTAGCGGCCACCTGCACGTTCGCCGCTGCGTAGTGTATGTCTCGCGCACTTGATCCATAGTATCGACAGCGGCTCCGGTTCTAGTATAAAATAAAATAATTTCTGGCTTTTAACGCGCTGAATCAGACGTTTTAGCATCAACATGCATTGTGCTAAGTAGAATCACGGCTTTGTTTTTCTTCGGTACACATGAACAGATTCGTGGAAGCCAAAAAGTATTGACAACGGTTCTCTGGATTTCAATGATTTCATTTCTTGAGAGATGTATGGTTTGTTTGTCCATTATTTTACATTCATAAATGAAAAATATATACAATATTCATGAAGTATGTGGAAAAATGCATACAACACACGAAAATATCCGACCCCGCTTAGTGATGAATGCACGAACCTGCACAGTTTAATACGTATTAATTCTTCGAGTGAACGATAAAAACTAAACTACCTTCCAATTGTATACTATTCGGCACGTATAAAAGAATATAGAGAACCCTATTTCTATTTACCTTTTCAGTTCAACGTACCTGGATTTCACAAAATTAAGAAATCTACGTTACAACTGTCTCCGTATTATATCTGACTTAGGATTATAAAGGTCATTGTATACAATATTATTATTGTATTAACTTAAAATACCATTGATAATCATAAATAGATCAATACGTATCTAATGCATAAAATTATTTCAAGTTACAATAAGATTTTGCCTACAAATTAGTACGTGGGTACCCGGGTATCTCGGTTGGCCAACAATGTTAATTTATTTGGTGGGTTACACAACGGTTAAGCTGACTGTATGTATAAGACGATATGATCTCCTAATCAAAGATGTTATTCTCCTACACGACAACGCTTGCCCACATACAGCTCAATTAACAGATGGCACATTGACTGGACTGAATTGGAAGTAATGCATCACCCTTGTCACAAGACGAAATCGGAATAACGCATGTGGCAGAAACACCAGTGTTTTAGCAACGGCCGGAAAAACTACAGTGGAGCGAGGCGTCGTTCTCCTATACTGCGAAGCTAAACACTGTCGGGAAAATAGGTCTAAATCGGTAAATTTGGGCGCCACTGTTTTCAAGACCACTGCAGGCAGGTA
>JAHWXV010538151.1:0-11495 GCA_024586415.1 Phrixothrix hirtus | reverse complement strand
GATGACCCCCCTAAAGCTGGTTTCATTTGCCTTGAATCGGCCAGAAGTTGGCGCGTCTTAATGCCGACTTCTGATTGGTCGGACGTAGACCTTTAATTGCTCTGAAGTTGGCGCTAGAGGCTGCTCCTCCGCGCCGCCGGCTGGAAATGACCTTGATCGCTAACTTTTAGGCCCCTTTGAAATAACATGGGATTTTGCGCCAGAACACCCATACCTTATCTACTATCTAGTTATCGATTTTTATCACATCGTTTATGCACACTGCGGACTATCACTTCTCATTTCCTTGATTTGTCAAAAAGTTTGGATACTTTTTTGTCGTCGTATCGCTCGTCTACGCGTGTTGAAATGCATTCGTTTCTTTCGTATAAATCCTACTCATTCGATGCCATTTATGGGAGAACTACTTTCTTCTCCATTCACTCCCTGCCCATCATTTTTATGAGGAAGCGCAGTCAGAAGTGCCAAGTATCACTAGAAACACGTTCTTGGTACACGTATCCCAACTGTGATGTAGTTTATAGCTCTGATCAACCGCATCGAATTTATTTTGAATTTTCGCCCCCTCACTCGATTCTCGTCCGACCAAAACGATCTCCGATATTTTACACCTGCTCATTTTCTCGTTGGTCATCCTGTTACTTCTCCCCCAGAGCCTGACCTAGCCCTCACCCCAGATAATCGGTTGAAACATTTTCAGCTCATTCAAGCCCTTACCCAAAGATTTTGGTAAGCAATTTACGTTTTTCTTTATTTCGTTGTTTGTATCATGTTTTATGTTAAATTGTAGTTATTTGCAACCAAAACTCGAGAATATTTTAATTTGTCGTGGACCTTTGAAATCTATGACTTTTTACATAAACTTTGATTTAAATTGTATATTTTTATGTGTATATGTTAGTTTGTAAATGTCCCCAAATTTGCTACAAGATTAATTACTCTTACCTTAATAAACCCCTACCACGCCGCTTATGAATAACACTCCCTCTTAAACTATCGAAGAGATTAAAGCTTGAATAAACCTTGCTATAGTAAACTTTAATGACCTTTAGTTAACATAAGACATTGTCAGGTTTACCGCCCACTATGCTTTTTAGAAGCATTCACAAAAAATGTACAACATTAAAAATGCAAATTAAAAATTCGTAAATATACAAATATATTCAAAATATAAATTAGATAGACACAGCTGGCGTAAACACCATAAAATGGGTAAAAGTAATAATAGTGTTAAGTTCTGGGGGTATGAGCAAATAGGACATTGCAAAGCAAAGCTCCATATAAAAAAAGGGGTGAAGTGATAAGGCAACTAAATATATATGTCCATGACACTGCTGCTGTAAACGTGGAGGTTGCTGCTGTTATCACCAGAATCAATCATCGTGCTGACGGAACAGTTAAAAACCTGACGCAAGTAATTAACGAGTGTTTGGGAAATTTATCACAAGCTTCTCAAGTTTCTCTTCCCAACAACTATGCTTTAAGGAAAGCAATCCGGCGTGCGTGCATGCGTATGTACGTGCGTGCGTGGGTGTATGCGTCCAAGCGTGCGTGCGTGTGTGCGTGTGCGTGTCTGTGCGTGCGTGCGCATCTGTGAATGCGTGTCTGTGCGTGCGTGTATGTGCGTGCGTGTATATACGTGCGTGTCTGTGCGTGCGTGTCTGAGCGTGCGGGTCTGTGCGTGCTTGTCTATGCGCGCGTGTCTGTGCGTGCGTGTCTTTGCGTGCGTGTCTGTGCGTGCGTGTCTGAGTGCGTGTCTATGCGTGCGTGTCTGTGCGTGCATGCGTGCGTAGGTGTGTGCGTATCTCTGTCTGTGTGGATGTGCCTGTGAACACGATAACTCGAAAACCAGAAGTCTTAGAAAAATAAAACTTTATATTTCAGTTTCGATCCATTGGCGCACACAACAGCAACAATTTTACTAAAATCAGAAAACCGGAGTGGCACTTTATTCTTGTCGTTTTTTGCGATCTTTTGGAAATCGGCAGTAACGATTTTTTTTGTATGTACTATATTTCTTAGAAATTTAATGTCCTTTCATATAATCTAGGCGGATTTTCATAAAATTTTCTATAAGTGGAGTAACCGGGAGTACTTTCGCCTTAAATCTGATTAAAATATATAGCTATGAAACTAAAAACCATAGCTAAATAAAAATTTATATTTAAGGTTACAATTACCTTAGTGTGCTAAATCACGAATTTGGTTAAAATTTTTAGATATTTTCCCAATTTTTCGCGTTTCTAGATTTTCTTGAAAGCGGCAGTAGCGGTTTTTTTAAATTTATTGTGTTTCTTAAACATTTAAGATCCCTTCATATAATCCAAGCTGTTACTTAGAACATTTTCTGTAAATCGAATAACCGGAAGTACTTTCACTGTTAACTCTGAATACAGTAATTATGAAACTAAAAGCCCTAACTAAATGAAAACTTATATTTGGGGTCATAACCACCCTTTCCTTCAAAATCAAAAATTTGGTTAAAATCTAATAAGCGAAAGTACCACTTTATTTCTGTCATTTTTAGATATTTTCGGAATTTTTCATTTTCGGGGTTTTCTTGAAATCAGCTTTAACGAGTTTTTGAACTTAGTATATATTTTAGTTACTTAATTGAGTTTTATATTAAACAACGAATTTCTCCAATAAAGTTTTGAAAATCGAGTGACCGGAAGTTCTTGGAGTGTTAGTTGTGAACAACGTATCTCAAAAAGTAATCATTATATGAAAATCATAAACTATATTTAAGTTATATAGCTTGTGTACATGAGGCAGTAAGAATTTAGTTAAAATGAAATGACTGTGGAAGTGCCAGTTTACTCTTGCGATTTTTAAGTTTTTTGCGATTTTCTCGAAAACATTTTTAACAATTTTTTTGAAACTTGCTACGGTTCATATGCCCTTAACATCCTTTTACTTAAACCTAGAGGTTTTTCTGAAAAATACATTAAAGCGAGTTATCAGAGAAAATTTCTGAAGTTGAGACAGGCATTTACGTGTCCAGTAACTTGGATGTGTGGCCGTTACAATTAACGTCCCCAAAATAAAGGTAATTAATATTTTAATTATTTGTCAACATTTGCATATTTGTATATCTATGTACATAAGAGAAAGTCGTATATTGTCTCACACTAGATTTTTTAATTTAGCTTTTGATTTTTATTGTTATTTTAAAATATATACAGCCAATGGCATTCTAAAATTAATTAATTGGACTTTGTTTATCAGAATTATGGAATGTAAACATTAATTTGAGTTTGAAAGTCTAAATTGTAAAAGCTTGACATCATAATTTTAAAGAAATGGATATAATAATAATAAATTAGCTTACCATATTAAAATGGTTTGACAACTTTAAAACCGAAAAACGTTGCAGCGGCGACGAAACGGCCAGTAACGAAACGGTTGACGATGAACCGGGACCTGTGGTAAATCAGCAGCGCTGAACTGGTGGCGATGAAACGCCCGCTTCCCGCCACATTCACAAAGACATAGCTGTGTAATTAATGTTACGTAAAGACGGCAATAGTCAATAATGCAATAAAATTTTTATATATACAGATCATAATAATTATACAAAATGTAATACATTTTGGTAACTTTGCTGTTTAAAAGTCTGAGGTGTGAAAATGCAAGATTACTTAAATTCTGTTACTGTAAATTATGTAATCAATCTAGCGTTTCCATTAAATTGCGGGAATTTTAGGACGTTTTGGAGAGTATACATTTAAAATATTTCCTCTATCAATGGCTAGAAGTAGAAGTTATCATGCTAAATGAAACCAACGCTGAAAATATTCCACTAAAGCGTGCGCGTCTAGACAAAGGATACGTATTCAAAATATAAATCACAAACTTTTGTAGTTTATTTCACCTTGCTATAATCAATTAACATAGACAACATTGTTTGGCATAGAATATTCTATTAGAAAAAGGTTTCAGTCTCAAGTTTTGGTAAATTACTTGAATAATTCAAGTATAAACAGTGTGGATTTAAATTTGACATTCTTATAACTCTTAGCAGCAAAACGACGTTATTTTTACTGTTGACAATGCTTGATACGTCATAGATGCACTTGTTATAAATTGTCTAGATAAATTATACAAAATAGCCATAAAATGACTAAATCGAAGAATTGCAATTTTAGTATACAATCTGATAGAAATAGCGTGAACTACGGTTTCAACTTGGAAACAGCTGCAAGCGTTTCTCATACTTAAAAATGTTTCTACTGATGAGGAATTCATTGTAGCATCACAAATTAAGAGGTAACACTACAATAACGCTTTTATTTTCTAGTGTATCATAATAACAACTTTACAAACGCCTACTTGAGTGTCATAATGCCATTCATTATGAAACTGAGTGTCGTAATGGGATTCATTACAGCACTGAGTGCTGTAATGGAATTTATCAATAATTTAATTCGTTACTAAGGAATCAAGCAAACTTCGCATTTGTAACGAAACCAATATTTAGGAGCTATTCTAAACTAATATTAATTTACAGTTTGCTTTTTGCTTGTTTACGCTAGCAGATAAAATTTTGTATGTTATACAGATCGTAATTAATCAGTATGGCACTTGACGTGTTGTCGTGATATCACAATGCGTGCCATAATGATTATCATTACAATCCTTGTTACATAAATATTCATAATGATGATTTATAGTTACATGTCTATTTAAAGAAATCCTAACTGGTGTATGAACAAACATACTCCACGTATTACACACTCGAAGAAGCATGTTTGGAACATTATCATCGGATGAGTATGGAAGGTACAAATTAAACCACTGATATTAAAAATTTTTTTGTGAATTAATGATGACGAACTTACATTTGAAATTACCGTTGAAGATCCATGTCCATTAAATCTAAATAAAGTCAAAGTTAGGTTTTAGTTAGTATGACAACATTTGGATGCACAATGTGTAAAAGAATATATACATATGAAACTGAGAATCCTGACAGACGTACCCCATTAACACAGGAGCAGTGTGGGAAATTATGTCCACCAGAAGTACATATGGTCACCTAACTGAACTTCTCCGTGGCGTGGATATTCGCGAAATGCCCAAAAACCGTTCTATCGCATGGGAGAAATAAACATTTTTAACATAAAATCAAGAAAATCTACTGTGTGGCCAAATATTAAAGCTGCAAATGTTAAAGAAAGGAAGAGTGCAGTTTCCAAAGTAAATCTGTGTATTGATGGGGTGCCATGGATATCTATTTATGTTAACGGATCCTGGAGTAAACGCTTATATAGAAAAAAATTTATACAGAATATATGCCATTTTGTTACTAAATCTGTTCGAATGACAATTTTCGTATAAATATCTGAATAAGAACATTTACCATGTTTACCATTCAGAAACATCAGTTGAAAATTATTAATGTTTAGGTAAAATAGTATATATCATATACCATAGGACTAAAGTGCCGATTTTAATCCCGGGAGTGAAGTTTATTTCTCGAGCGGTAGAGATCTTTTTCAGATGTAGCCGAGCAAAAAGGAAAAAAATTTAAATTAAGCAATATACAATATACCCCTTAACTACTTTAACTACTGTAAAATAAAAGTTAAAACGCCAAAGTAGACTAAAATGCCTATTCTTTAATATTACTTGTGAATTCCGTTGAAGCATTTCATGCAGGAATATAGTTCATCAAAGCAGCCTGTACAGAATTTACTTGCCTTTTTTACAGAATTTTTGCTATTTTCCCTTCTTGTCTTAGCATAACAGCCTAGTTAGACCTTCGCAGTTAACAATTAGGAAGACTACTTTGTTAAAATAAGTTAATGCCTATTTCAAATTTCTAAAATTATTGTAAATATAAATAGCCTAACAGTTTAAAGCGAAGTTTCTCAGACTGTAAAATAAAAGTTTAAAAAATTCGCCATTATAATAATGCGCGATTGGATATAAAAATTCATTGTGTGAAAATAAACTAAAAATTGAAAGGATGTAAAATGATTTGTACAAATAAACATTTTACAAGAAAAGGTCTTCGGCTGCAATAAAGTATAAAAAAAATCAAACAGCCGCCTCCGGAATTACGACATCAATTACCTAAGTTACACAAGCAGTAAAATCCAGCGGGAGGTTGCCAAACAGTGCACCGTCATGTAAGGGGTCTTTAACGGTTTCCTACCGCCAAACGTGAAAACTAATAGTTTGAATTGGAGACGTTTGATTGGTCAACTAGATAGTTGAAAGAGAAACCAATTAGTTGATAAATGTTAGAACAAAGCAAGAAAATTCGTCTTATATTGTCTAACACGGTGATGAATTAACCAATCGCGACAGCTTTGAGAAAGGTCCTTTGACGTTAACATGTAAATTCCTACAAACACGTTGCTAACTATAGCATACTCATATAATTGAAACAAATTACCGCGAATATAACGTTTTATGGAAGAATAACGCCAAAATAAATGCTAAATTTCCGAATTTAAAAGGAGAAATAGACTAGGTTTTTCGAACGCGCATCTATAACGAAAGTAAATTAAGTTCGACAACGTAGGGGTCAGGCAATTTGCAGACACCTATAATAAATACTAACTAGAAAAAGGGAAATTAACCAGTAGGTACATTTATTATCAATAAACTAAGATAACATTAAATCAAGAGTTTAAAACGTAAGTGATTGTTTTAAAAGTTTTAGATCTAATACACTTTTCTAGAACGAAGCAGACTAAATTTACAAACCATTCATCATAGATATTAATTTAATTTAAATAGAAACTTGACCTTTACTACTTGTCATTTCAGTTAGTTGGTGTACAAAATTCATTCAACTGCTTGTTTACAAATTGAAGGCGAAAATGATCTAAGGATCTATCCGAAAAAGGGTTATTACATTTCTTGTATAACTGTTATCTGTTGAACTTTTATTCTAATTGTAGATGAAAGGTATTTGATTACATAATTTTTGTATTAATGTTTTTTTAATTTGAATTTAAATAAATGTATAGAACTCGTTTTATTGTTGATCCAGTGGTACAAACTTTGGTCGTAAAAACATTTTGGTTCAAGATTTAAAAGTAAAGTATATACATTTACCTCCAGATAAAGCAGCGGAGCAGTAAATATATTGTCTTGAGAAAAAGGGTATCACCCTAAGGCTTATTTAAATAATAACGTCTTGAAATAGCTTGGTTACCTTTACTAAAACCTAAAATATTACGTAAAGGCAGGTACATAATACAGTATTTTCTAATAAATTGCTCAACACTACCAAACACCTATACAATACTTTACTATTTGTGGGAAGGGCCTTACTTCTTTAGCAGCTGATGCTCAGATTTTGTTCCTTGTATAGCAATCAACCTTTGGTCTATTTGCTTTGAAATGATGTTATGTAAACGATAAAATGCTGATGATTCTGTATTTCTACATTTATGAGATATTTGTTGCATTACTTTAACAGTTAAAAAATTAAATATATGGAAGGTAATTAGAACTCAATCGTAGAACCACCTTCATATTTAACAATGATATTATTCTATTATCCCAGGATGGCAGCAGCCCACAGCGACCGCTTATGCGAGTTACTCACGTGGACCATTTTAACATTGCAAATACATTATCCGAGGTCGTGGCACTTCACTGGGACCATTAACAGTTTCTTTAAAACTTTTCGATTCTACTTAAATTAATGTTCCAACGAGGGCCTAAACCGGTCTTAAAATTAGTAAAACGAGTTTTGGCAAGATGGCGAAGTTTAATTTTAATTGCGCTTGACGTGCTAAATTTTATTTACGAGTATTAGTAATACATAATATAATTGGTTAATTTTTGTTATTGCCATGGATTTACTTTGTTGATGCGGGATTAAATTTACTTTTATCTCCTTTGGGAGTGAAGTAAAATTTGAATCCCTTGAGATTAAAACTATCGCTTTAGTCATGAGAACAAGTGTTTAAATGTGACGTTTTAGCCCTGGAGATGCAAAAATAATTTTAAGTTTGATATATTACAATTTTATGTTAGTCATAATTATAGTTAAGTTACATTTTTGTTCGCTCAGACAGTTTACCGTGAAGCGAAGTTCAGTGCGGAGAAGATTGCTCATAGACGGAGGTCGTCGACAGAATAGTCATTGCAGTTGGCGGTGCTCATGGTGGCCTAGAAGATTTTTACCTGAAAAGTATTAATCGGTATTGTCGAGATTATCTATACCTATAAATGATTAGGCGATAAACTAAAGGAACTGAAAAATTATGTGAAATATGTTTGCAGTATTAATTCTAATTACGGTAGGACGAAATAAAAATATACCATTGTACATATCAGTGTACGTTAGATCTTCCGGTGCAAGTTTGACATTCTTTCCTAATTCACAAGACAATGCATTCTCGGTTGCACCATTGATGCATTTCGTAATGGGGTACTGATCCAGCTACAGGGGTGTTACGTATTGGTGATCGACGGTCAGAAGTGTCTTTCAGCGTTAGGTATGGAGGACCGGATGTCTAACTCCTAGATCGTTAGCGCACAGAGCAGTTACTGCATTTAGAGGTCTGTATTATTTGGTGAACTAGATTTAGATTAACCACGCCTTTTCTTATAGATCAGAGACGAGGTACTTAAATTTCCGTGTCATTGTTCGTATGGAATTTAAGGCATCGTGAAACTGCTAGCGGCGGCAGACTGTTTTATAGCGGTCTGATTTCTCGCGACATGAACCATACAAAAATCAGATAGACGAAGACGCTATCGTTGATGGCGGCTCGTTATTCGGTCAACAAGGGCGTCGCTAACGAACGTCGCAGAGCTTCATAGACCTTCAACTGAAGTACACTGTAGACCTTCAGTCTAGGTTGTGAATAAAATGCAAAGGCGAACAAAGCGTCTATATCACCACAAGGGTGTGTACAAATTCTTCGTTTCAAATGTCGAATCGGAAGTGGAGTTCTACCTCCAGAATTGCTTTATTTATACTTATAGCTGGCAGCTCTATCTTTCTTTGGAAAATGCAGATTTTGCTTGCACTTCCTTTGCCTTATGTTATTGTAATTATCATGCATGCTTTCCGTAGTCCTAAGAAACTCTAAAATTTTCTTGTTCATGTATTAATCTTTAGCTAGGGATAAGTTCAAGTTCCGTGCTAACTGTAGGTTATTACGAATTGCTTCATATATGGTGCAGTGTATCAAAATATGTTTCACTGTTTGCTACAGCTGACAATTGTTGCACCTTGGTGGGCGTTGTCCCAAGAGTAAGTGCATGGAGGTTAGATCTGTATGCCCAATTCGTAACCTGCTAAGGAGAGTTTGTTATTTTCTAGTACGAAAATCAGGCAGTTTCCAAGGTTTCATCATGTTTGATGCCCCTTAACTTTGGGTCAATGTTGTTCAATTGTTCTTGCCAGCGTTGAGTAATTTTATTGTGTAAATATATTTTTATATCTTCTTGGCGAATTTGAAGGTTCTCTTCGTCTCCGTGTGTTTCTAATATGGCTGTTGCATCTACAAGATCATTTTCAAGTATGCCAATGTGACTTGGTACCCAAACGAAGCTTATTGACTTTCCATTTCTCATTAACCAGTCGGTTCGTGATATAAGTGCTTGAACTAGTGCATCTGGGTGGTTACAGCTATTTATACTCCGAAGGATGCTTAGGGAATCTGAATAAATGATAGCCGTCGTATTGTTACCATTTTCATAGTAGTCAACGCCTTTTAAAATAGCAAATAGTTCAGCAGTATAAATGCGCGCCATAGATGGAAGGGTCAAGCTAAATCTCCTTTTACCAACATAAAAAGTACTACCAATGCCCTGATTAGTTTTAGAACCATCAGTGTAAATAGCCAGTGCTTCCCTGTAGGTATTTATGACTGTTAGAAACTCCACCTTTATTACCCTCTGGTTTTCGTTACTTTTTTGATATTTTGTCGCTTCAAGATGAAGCTTTCAGAAACCGTATAGACCAGGTAGGTACCTCACGTGGTGAATTGGTACACTTTTGGAAGGATCACATTCAGATTATTTAACAGCTCGGATAGTTTAGCACCAACTGGTCTCGTACTTGTAGGTCAGGTACTATACATTCTACTTTGTTCTTCGTCGAAGACTTTCCGGTAATTTGGATGATGTTTTTGGGCCCAAATTTTGCTAGTGTAGCTTAACAAGAAGCGCTGCCTCCTAAATTCTAAAGAAGCAACTCGAGCTTCGCAACTTAATGCTTTATGTGAGCTTGTACGAAATGCCCCTATTGTTAATCTTAATCTGGTCGCGCGAATTCTGTCGAGTACCTGCAGGTGTGACTTGTGAGCTGAGGAGAAGACTATACAGCCATAATCTATCCTCGATAATACCGTGGTCTTATAAACTCGTAGAAGTAGTTCTCTATCGGCGCCCCAGTTAATGCTTGCTATAGATTTTAGGAGATTCAGTGTTTTCCTACATTTTATTGCGATATTCTTAATATGTGCTGCCCAAAGCAATTTACTATCTAATTCAAGGCCTAAAAATTTTATTTCGGTCTTACATTGTAATTGGCGGTCTTCTAAATTTATTCTGGGGTGGTTATGAAGTGAGCTTAATCGGCAAAAATGCACACAATGTGACTTCGCAATGGAAATTCGAAAACCACTAAATTTCGCCTTTTGTTGAACGCTGTTGACCGCACTTTGCAGATTACATTCGATTTCTTTCATCGTTTCGCCTGAGTAAAATATTATGAGGTCGTCACAAACAGCATTCGTCCGATGTTATCATTTAGAGTGAAGACCAGGGCATTAATTGCTATGAAGAACAAGATTATGCTTAACGGGGAGCCTTGTGGAGTTCCCTTCTCTAAATATAGCGGTTCGGATATCGTTTCACCAATTCGTACCTGAAAGTTAGGATTATGAAGGAAGTTTTGCATAAAGATTGGCAAATTTCCTCTAATGCCCCAACTATGGATCGTTTTATTGATTTTGTATCTCCATACCATGTCGTAAGCTTCCTACAAGTCAAAAAATACCGCAACTAAATGACGTCTTTTGAAAATGCTGTGCTATATAGCATTTTCTATAAATACTAACTGGTCTAGAGTTGACCTATTTTTCCGAAATCCCATTTGTGACTCAGAGAGAGAGAGTTATGTTTTTCTAGATACCATATCAACCTGGTGCGCATCATCTTTTCTAATAGCTTGCTAGGACAGCAAGTAAGGAAAAAAGGTCGGTAACTATTAACTAACTTAGCATCTTTACCTTCTTTGAGCAAGGTAGTAATAATTATTTCCTTCCAGGATTGGGGATAGGTGCCTTTTATCCAAATTTCATTAACCAATTGTAGTACTTGGATACCTGCGCGCGTTGCGGGCGCTCGATCGCCTGACGCCTTCGTCGTGCGCATTGGGTGGGGGGGGGGAGCGTAATACCTACCAAAATGAATTATTACGAGGGCTGCTATTTATATTGCTGGCCTTGGTAACACTGATTGTTGCTAGGCACCAGCTGATGTTTCCAGTGCAAACTTCACATTGTTAAACA
>JAHWXV010537971.1:0-29324 GCA_024586415.1 Phrixothrix hirtus | reverse complement strand
TACACGCAGGTAGACGAACCTTTACAGTAATAAAATTGTAAAGAAAATAAGGGTATTTTAAATCCTTGGGTCTGTGTTAAATAACACAGCCCTAAAATTAGTTTGCTTTGTAGTCCAATAAACCAGTTACGCAGTAAGCGAAACGTAATTAGACCATTTAGCTCTTGCTGCCCAATTAGACCGCGAAGCAACAATATCCTCCCTTTATTTATCTATAATCCTGTAATTATTTAAATTTTATGAATGATCCTTTGGAAGGGGCTTCACCAATATAACTTGACGTTAAATAATATTTCATAAACAGATTCAAATTATTTAAAGATGGGGGTTAAAGCCGGTAACTCGATTACATATTGAACTTAGCGGATACTAGTTCCAAAAAACTTACCTAATATCCGAAATTTGCTCTATGGCTTTATGCAAAACCGGTTGAGTATTCAATCAAAAATTATTCATTTATAGATCGCATAATTATAAATTAATGAAAGTTTTTTAAATCAGAAAAGGCACAAATGTTGAAAAATTTACCTCGGCCGCATATACATATACTTGTAATATATTCGAGTAGGTGTGAATCCGATGGCATTGTCGACTCTCTGAATCTCAGCAAGTTAGAATAAACATCTTTACTTCAAAAGTAGCATATTTATAGAAAAATTTTTAACAGGCTGGTATAAGGTCTTTGGTAGAGTAATAGTTAACACGTTGGAGTATCAATCCAACGATCCTGGGTTCAAATCTCGCCCGAGGAAAGTTTTTCGACATTTGTGTCTTTTTTGAATTTAAAAAATTTCATTAATTTATATTACTCCTCACTACTAAATTCTAGTACTTTTGAGCCGTATATTTCATAACGAATTATACACAACCTCTTTCGGTATTAATCCCATAATTATGTTTATATTCAGTTTCTACCAACTAGTTTAAGTGTATAATTTCGATCATAGAAACACTTTTTATATATACATATAGTAATAATTATTTTGTTAATGTGTTACGTCATCCTAAAATTGGAATAGTTTTATTAAAGTAACATTTCTTTTATTGCTCATATAAAAGGAAAAATATCAATTTCACTGATTACTAAGTTTGACCACGTACTTCGTACGCATTGTATGTGTCCGATTGTAACCATTTTAACGTGTTCATGGTATATGTATCAATTTGTAGCAATATTGGGAACATAATTGGTTTGTGATAAAGTAAATAAGTAAGACAGATTGTAAGAGCACTTGTAATCTTGGCCATGCTTATAATAATATTTATTTAAAGACACCTTGTATATTAGAATATTTTCTAATAATATCATACTATTATATAAATTCAATTAAAATTTATCTTTTATAAAATTAAGAATTCTAAAAATATTCCTTTTAATTTACTACTGATAAGAAACTTAGTTAGATTTTGAAAAGTTTAAACGTATAATATCACATAGGCAACGCCCCTATAATAGAATTCTCCAAGTCAAGAACGGTGAGATTTATAAATCGTAACACTTTGAACTGATTTGTTATGAATTTAAAACGAGTTTTAATATTTCTTTCCTTGTTTTCTGTAGGCGCCTGATAGTGTTGTGATTTGTCCTCTCGCGATGTGAAATACAGATTAAGGCAAAAAGAGTCGGAGGATAACCTCACTAGAATTAAGATGTGATTTATTTACGAGAAGCTTCGTTATTAACTTTGCATTATACTCACTTTTATTCTATAAAACTATTTTATTTATACATGTTAGTTTTGTTGCTTTTGTTTGTAGCTACCAGGTAAAGCAGCTTGTAATGTGAAAATTCAGGAATTAGTTGCATAACCAGTGGCGTAGATGAATGAGTTTTATAACGCCAAAACCTAAAATATTCCAAGCGATTTCAAACTCTGATTTACACCTCAAAGTTCGGCAGAATTATTCTCGCAAAGTAAAGTGTCATTCTAGTGATTTCGACAATTTCACCTAAGCTTACCGTCATATATGCTTAAGAACTTGCTTCAAAACTAATTTATTAGGTACCTTTGACCCACAGTTTCTCATTATCTAGCCGTACAAAGCTGTAAGTTCTAAGTTAATGACGTTACCGCCCACGGCGCCGTTTCGTCACATTACTATATTTTGGTGTACTAGATCATTTTTAATACAATGGTGGAACAAAGTTTGCACTACACTTTGTAACGTTCTATTTTTGTTGGATTACGAATTATGTGTTTGCGTTATGAACGAATTTCATTTCATATTTTAAGGATGACGACAAACTATTATTTTTAATTCGTTTCAAAGTGTATATAAAGAATTCAATAGTTTAAAATCAAAGGCAGAGGGCTTGTTCGAAAATAGAGCGATCCAGGTATGCTAACTGGCTTTTATTTCTTGGTTTTTAGTTTTAAAGTCATAAGCATTGTATGAAATATTCTCGTCAAAAATGTCTAAGAATTGAATGAAACAACTTCAAATATTAATAATAAAAAGCTAGAACCATATGGAAAACTAATTCTACGTTAGACAAAAACAATTTTCGCGAAACATGTAGTTGTGTGCCATTTTAAAATTTAAAATGACCACACTTTAATTATATGACGTTAAAATAATTTAACAGAAATTGAAACTCGCATACATTCTGCAGAGCGTTCATAAATATTCTCATTCTTAAGACTTAAAGATCGAAAAATAAGACCCCAAAGAATTTCCATGGCGTAAGCGTAGTCAAGAAAGGGCATACTAAGATTATCCTGTATATCCTCAGGTCATCTAGAATCAACTCTACGAAAAAAGACGATCCAGGAATTTTTAAAGATTGAAAAATAAGACCCCAAAGAATTCCCATGGCGTAAGCGTAGTCAAGAAAGGGAATACTAAGGTTATCCTGTATATCCTCAGGTCATATAGAATTAACTCTACGAAAAGAGACGATCCAGGAATTTACCGTCTGCTAATTGCGGATACAGGAATTGCATTGAATTAAATAACTGAAGAAGCAGATTCTTAAGATATAATTATTTATGTTCTCTTTTAAAATCTATCTTCAAACCTTTGTTTATTAAAATACTAATGTCACCATATTGACGAGGAAGCAATCTCCAGCTTTAAAAGCATTTGAATAATCAATGGAAGGATACGAGGACGATAACAAAAATTTACTAGTGCTTATAGCACATAACTTTTATCTTAGATTCTATTATCGTAACAATTCTAGTTGTATCAGAATTTTTGTGTTATAGCCAACCAGTAACCGCCTAGTAATTCAAGAAAGTGCAGGAAGCATATCCTAGATCGATAAAAACCCGTAAGGAACTAGTAAAGTAAAAGGGTATATACCGTTGGAAAACTTGAATTTACTATTTATAATTGTAAATATAAATCCCTGCGTCATTCGCGAAAATGCTTATAAAAAGAAGCTTTATTGAATTTATTATCCGTTATTGCCGTTTTACTTTCTAAACTACGTGCAAGATCGAACAAACCAATTAAGGTAAATTCGAACCTTCAATCTTGATCATTAACATATTTAAGATCTGAATTTGTAGAAATTCAAATTCTATCGCCCATTACTAATAAGGCGGAATCATTCGAGATGCACCTTTAGAAATACTTACCGTAACGAACCTACGATACGAACTACCCAACAGAAGTCTCTAGCCGAACTAAATAGAAGAACTTGCGAGAAGGACTCCCATTCATGATAAGTAAGTTGAAACAGAATGTAGCAAAAGTCACCACCGTTACAGATTGGCGCCCAACGTGGAGAGGTATACGCCCTGGGACTTCTTCAGAATCTTATTTTTCGCTCCTTAGGTCTTTAAGGTTTGGAATATTTATGACCTTTCACAATTTATACGAGTTTGAATTGTCTATTAAATTATTTGAAATTGACGTTAAACCTCATATAACTGAAGTCTGGTTATTTTAAATTTTAAAGCGGCAAACAACTACATGCTTCTCGAAAATTACTTTTATTCAACGTTAAATTCGTTCGCCATGTGTTTCTGGCTTTTTATTATTAATTTTTAAAATCATTTCATTTAATTCTTACAAATCTTCGAAGAGCATGTTTTATACGACGCTTATCGTTTTAAAACTCAAAACTAAGAGACGAAAGCCTGTCAAGCCTGCCCGAATCCTGACATTTTCAAACAAGCCCTTTGCCCTTGATTTTAAATTATTGAATTCTTTAAATACACTTTGTAATAGTTAAGGACAACAGTTTGTTTTAATTCTTAAAATATGCAATTAAATCCGTTCATAACCCCAATGCATCAACGTTACAACTTTTAGTTAAAAATTAAAGAAAATTCGGCATCATAATGAAAATGTTGCTTTTAGCGAGGCTAAAATAACCTATTCTAATAGATGTTTATGCATTTAAAGGATATCGATGAAGACGGCTATCAATGAAAACGTGGAAAAATTTAAGCAAATCGTTCTAGATAATCGCCGAATTAGTATTTAGAAAGTTGCGGCTCATGCGAAGCAATTATTGCTGACGTTTTGTATATGAAACAAATGGCAGACAAATTTGTTCTGAAATTTTTCGCAAAAGCAGAATTACTGAGCCGTTATTAAATGAAGTCACGATTACCCAGAACTGCTCCTCTGGTTATAATAGTTGAAGAAATATAGGTGTATGTGCGGTATATCGAAGAATCAACATCAAAAAAAGGATACCAAGTCCGATCAAGGTCATATGGTCAATAAAGGATATTACCTAGAAGCTTTACGCACTTTGTGTGAAACAGTTCGAAAAAGTAGCTCTCCCTTCACTATCGTGTTCGTCAATATTTGTCAAAAACAACAGCGCTGTAGTGATACCGCAGCAACTTTTACCTGTTTCTAAAATTAAAGGGAACCAAGAACGAACAAGGTTTCGCAATCACAGAAAACCTATACCAAAAAGTGTATTTCAGAAATAATCCGAAGATTGGAAACAACGCTGTAATGTTGACTACTTTGAAGCGCGCCATATCAATGTTAATGAATAAATAAATGTTTTGTGAAATAAATAAAAATCCCAAAGTTTTCGATAAAACCTCGTATTTTACTACAAATGTCATAGTTGAGAGCGAAACTCTTTTTTCATATAATCCGTGCCTTTATAATTAAAACATAGAAGTAGTTCCTTGTTTTCTTTCACTTTATTTCAATCAACAAAGTCCAAAAGTTATAGACGGAGATAGAATGTATACCCTATTTATAAAATAAGCAATATCAACTAATTTACATCATAAACTCCGTTGCGCCTAAACAGGATGAAAGGGTGTTTACTAAATTAATAACCTTTTAGAATACAGGGAAGTTGATGCGAATTTGTAATGCCCCCAAAAAATGAAACAAAATTTGAATTTCACATTTTAGAAATATCAAATAGGAAATTAATTGTAAATATTTGTAACCCCAAATTATCAAAGTAAAATTACTTCAATTTTATGCGGTACATAAAAATATCCTCTAATTCACAAATACATGGAACAAAGAATGTTAATTTTAATAACTTTATATATTACTATCAATCTTAAAAGTATTAGAACACATTTTGTACTTAAAAAAATTCCAGCACCTTTAAATAATCTAACAAAGAGCATTTAGTAATTTGATAAGTTAAAGAAATTGAAAAACTGTATTATCGTACAATATTTAAGCAACAAAGTTTCAAAAATTTGAAGTAAAGGTAAAAGTTGAGATCTATGTTTGGACTGTTACTGGGATGCGCTCTTCTGATGAGGTTCAACTAAACCGAAACATGCAGAGCTTTCTTATCTCAGTTTTTTGTAAGACCATTTCACAATTACGATTTTACTTTAGGTATCTTTTTCAAATATTAAAAAGTATTTCTCCATTACTTTTAACAGTACGAAATCTGTATAATAACAAATATTAACATATACTTTAGAGAAATAGATGGCATTACAAAAATGTATTTCAATTTCTTGATAAAACATGTAAACTGAATGACAAAACAACGAAACATCGAGAAGGCAAAACCTTGTCCCAGATGTAATAAATAAATTTGCTAGTTTGGGAGTATACTGCTTCTTTTTTTTGATGACGAATGTTTGTTACTGAATTTCTCTGACCGCTCAGGATCAAATTGTATGTTATCTAGTTGATACTGCCTGATTAAATGTAAAACATGCCAGCTGTCAGCCAAAATGCACAATTGGCCCTATTTGAAAGGAAGCGCTTTTCTGGGATACCTAAAGGATTACCCAACTCTAGAAGATTAGGGCTGAGTACTTCTACTGTATTACCAGGTGAATATCTCCAGATCTCCAGTGTAATGGTTGGCCTTAAAGTACTCAGCGTGAAGATTGAAGACAGCGACTGTTAGCGGTAATAAAATCTTTTTAAACCACACAGTCGGTTGCGGTAGATTGGATGAGCCTTTTGAATTGCACAGTATTCTTCCATACCATCCATCGCAGAATTCATTGCTTTGAATTGGTCTAATACCGTTCGTTACATCGGCTCCCTTTAACATCTCCAACAGGTTACAGTAATACGCGTTAAGAGAGAAACGGTAGGATAAACAGATTCAGGTCGTTTTTGCCTATGTGGTGATCTAAATGCCAGTAACGGGTTAGTGCGAAAACATTTGCACTTTGACAAAAGATGTCGTTTTGGCTTAACTCAAGGTATTATGTTCTCCAATAGTATACATCCAGGGTACTTTGAACGCCCGTAGATACATGGCCGATATTTTAAACCTGTACTTCTTCCATACTTTCAGTGATATTTTCCAACAGGATAACGCCAGACCTCACGCTGCAACAGTTAATCGAAGGTTGCATATTATGTTCTGGCCCGCATCTACTGAACATATGTTAAATGATAGGCAGAAGAATTCCAAATTTGGTCAACCCTCCTGCTTCGATGGTTAAACTTAGGGGGCAAGTTGAGGCAGCATGGAATGAGCTTCCATAATGACATATCGACCACTTAATTAAAAGTATGCCACGTCGAATATATACATGAATTCGTGTCCAAGGAAATACCATTTATTATTAATTCTTTTGTTCTTACTGGTACTAAATCAAAAAATTTAATTCAAAATTTTAATCGCTTGTTTAGTTGAGCCCCTTAATATTTTCTGAAAGCTTCAACTTTCATAGATAATTCTATCGTGGTGTTTCCTTTTTTTTGTCATTCAGTATATTTAATGTGGATAGACGGGAAAGTTGTCTTAACTTTGAATATTATCGCCATTGTATACAAAAACCTTATTTAATAAGGCTAATAATCAAAACAAAATTGTAACAACAGGTGTAATATCATAACAGTTTATAAAACGATCAAATGAGTCGAAAGTATCTAAAGGAAACTGTAGAAGCATACACCAAAAATGTATGAAGCAGACTAAAAGAGGCGATCTGCAGAAAGGATTAATAAAGCATATACATGAGCATTAATAAAGGATACGTGCCCCTTTAATAACTTCCTATACAATAGTATAAAGGATGACGCGCTTTTTGGGGCGTTACCCCAGTATAGTAGTTGTTTAATTTTAATTCTAGAACACTCACCATTAATGTTATAACAAACTTGCATTAATTACGAAAATGTTAATAATAGAACAAGTGGTAATTCTATGGAATCGTTCATCCATTAATACAAGGGTTTATTACATTAATGAAACATGATAGTTTTAAAACCCCTCAGACTAATCGGTTTGTTGAAAAATGACCTTTTATTACTACAAAATGTTTGGATTTCAGAAACCTTAGAATATTAGATTTTTTAATGAATAACAAAGTTAACAAGGGAAATGGAGAGAAAACTGTTTTTAAAATTTCGCTTAAATAAAAATAACAAAAAAATGGGTTAAGTTAATTTAAATAAATTGTTTTTGTAGCTTAATAACTAAAAGTTTGACCCGAGATGAAACTTTTTTATATTATAAATTTTCCAATATGCAATTTCCTATCTTTCTATTTCTTATACGCAAGACAGAAATTCGAAATAAAAGTCTTCATCTTCTCGTTTAATACATTCTACCCTATATGTAATTTCCTGTTAGCTTTTAAATCGTTGACATGTTTTTTCTAAATTATAATTTGAAAAATAGATTGAATTGGCTTAAAAATGCTCTTGCTAATCCCAATTTAATCAAATTTAAAATCTAAAACATCTGTGAGCACTTACTGAAAACTTTGCGAAGTTTTCACTTGTTGATTGGTTACATTGGCGTCAGGCAAAAGCGTTTCGTTGTAAATTATTCGAGCATATAATAATATGTAATTTGAAAATTACCGTTAACTAATAAAATTAATTAATAAATTTAAAAGACTTACCCAAATCAATGTAAGAAATGGTTCAACAGGAAAATCTCAACAATAACGAACAGAACAACCGTAACTATTAGTGGGTTTCAGAAAATCTCTTCGGTATCGCGTCTACGTCTGAAATACGCTATGGTCAACTAGCATTTCAGTTCACGTTTCACGCTATTCTACGGTGCGCAAGCTCGTCTTGTAAACAGAACAAACTGCGTACAAACGTGCTACTGTGTATTCTCGCAACCAATAAGTATAATGATTAAGAAAAACAGATACTCTTCTTTCTAAAGTTAACAAATATTTATAGAACAAAAATTAAATTGACGGTAGGCATGTATGTATATGTATGGAACACGGTTTTTCTCTTTAATTCTGAAATCCAACAAAAAGAAACATTTACTACAGTATAAATTTTCTTTATTTCTTTAGTTTAGCTTCAATATATTTTCTCTTGAGTTTAGCTAAAGCGAATTACAATTTTTAAACTTCCATTCCGAATGGCTTTGTTATTTTTGCACTCCTGTTTCAATTCAGAAGAATCTGAAATGCGAATGAAAAAGCAATATTCCATTTATACCTAATGAAAAGTAAATTTCTGGAATTTACACTTTTATTATTATGTAAAAATTGCATACATTTATAAAATTTTATAAAATAATTTTTTGAAAATTCACAAAGATTATGTCAATAATATTTTAGGAAACTATAATTTGTGGAGGAACTAATACTTTAGTCCAATTTTACTAATTTATACAATCATTCGGTACATAAATAAGTTAAAAAGTGACATTAATTTAAGCGATGCCTTCCAGAAATACATATAAACAAAAAATACCATTTTTCGTTATTTTTAATATAATTCGAAAACGACGCAAAATATTAAAAACCTGTAGCAAACTTTTCATTCGAAATTAAGCTTCCTATCCTAAAAAATAACAAAACGGAAGGAATAAATAAAAATTTGCAAAAAACAACATTGTTACTCTTTTGCATATAAAGAGATTTTAAAATATATCAACAAATTTTAGCAAGTTCTGTAAAGGTAGAACTACGTCCATTAATAATAAAATCACATAAATAGAACACCTTTTTGGAAAAAATTGTAAATGCCGACTTTTGAGAATTGCAGAAAAATGTGAATATGTCTAGACAAATTGTGCGTATCGTAGATGAATAGCATGTTATTTCAATATTACATTACAGAATGTGTATATTTACGTTGTGCAGACATTAACTTATCCCAGTATTGGTCGCTTACAATTTAGGCAGACAAAACTGTTCAATTACACTAAAAAGCAAATCCAGATTGTTATAACTACATTAGAGTCTCGTTTATCCGACATAAACGGACTAGCACAACGTCGAATGAGTAAACATGGCGGATAATAGAGAGGTTTTAGGCAAAATCCTATCAAACTTCAAACTAGGTTATAATTTTAGACATGTTTTACAATGAAATAACAAAAATTAACTGAAAAAATAAACTTACAGTTGCATGATTGTCTAAATTTAAATACATATTATATACAGTATATATTATTATTAAAAAGTTCATTCCTGTGATGATTTGACGAAATTTTTGATCGTAGTCTACTTTCCTGACGAGTGCCATTTTTTCGCTACCATATCTCGCCATCTTTGCAGCATGACTCTATCGATTCCTGTAGCTCTTTTTAATGCTCAATGTATTTAATTGCAGTTTCTGGAGCCTTATCTCCATCGCTATGTGAAATTCTAACAGATTCAATAGGTGGTGCTTGATCTTGATCTTTAATTTCATTATCAGCGCAATTGACAACAGTTATTTCATTATGATCATCATCCTTCATACGACTTTCAATTTCTTGCATCCAGGGATACGTTGCACCAAAGGTAGAATGTTTTCTTCGGCTTCATATGTGCTTTCATTAACGCCTAGCAACAACTTCCATGATTTGGCAATTGTTGAAGCCCTTACGTCAGCCTAAGCCCTTGCCACCCAATAAGCAACATCACGTTTCAATTTTTCGATCATGGCTTGTCCATCGTCAATTTCACTGTATAGAGTAGCTTTCTACGATAGTTCCTTTATATTTTTCTAAAACGCCCTGATCCATGGGTTCGTATACAGCGATTACGTTGGGAGGCAGAAACGTTGCCTCAATGTTACCATCTTGAAGCTCCTCTGCACGAGCGTGCGTTGAATCATTATCTAACAGCAAAACTGCTATTCTGTGTAAATTATTTTCTTCCAAAAACTTTTCTATTGAAGGAACGAATTCTTTAAGAAACCAGTCTTTAAAAATTTCATTGCTCATCCATGCGCATTCAAAGTCAATTAGCGCGTTTTCAAATTCTATACCTCGCATTAGTACGTAGTTGCTATTTATGTATCCGGAATAATAAACAACAACAAATATTTATCATTTAAAATCGTTTTACTGTTTTTCAAAATATTCTCCGCAATGATCGATACACATTTGCATACGTTTGAATCAATTTTCATAGTACTATTTCCGTTGCGATTGAGGTATCTCCAAAACATGCATTTTGAATGCATCAACCGCCTCTTCTGGCGTCGAAAAGCGTTGGCCACGTTGGCCGTTCTACGATCCTCTAGTGACAATGTAACCAAATGTACATTTATCCCAAAAAACAGGCGACCATTTGCTTTGAAGTGCTTCTTGCGCGAACAACTGTTGTGAGGTTTGGCTCACCTTGGAAAACCCATACAGTCGACTGCTGTTTACTTGTCTGCTCATATGCCGTCACCAGTGTAGATGTTATGCACGGTTATGCACGATTATATTTTTGGGGTATTTCTTTGCATCAATTGACACGAGACTGTTTTTGAACAATTGTCAAATTATGCGGGATTCAACGCGAACAAATCTTTTTCACGGCTAAATGTGCATGTGTTCTTATAATACTAATGTCCAGGGATGCCTTAATCTCACGGTATGTCATATGATAGTCCAGCATTATTAGTTCTCGCACAGTATCAACTGTTTCTGGCATAACCACGGATTTTGGACGACCTTGTTTAAATTCGTCCGTGAGCGAACAACGCCCACGATTGAATTCACTAAACCAGTGACATACAGTGGTTTTTAATGGCGTTTAACCTCCAATAGCTGTAGTGAGTTGATGGATGCCGCGTTTTTGAGATAATCCACGGCAAACTTCGTAGTAAATCATCGCACGAAATGTTCGCGAGTTAATTTCACTTTTTTACTGCGATGAAATTTTCAAATCACAAATAGTGTCCGTACGACAAAATGTTCTAAGTACGAATACTGTCAAAAATGTTTAATCCCGAACTGATTAACCTAATTCTGGTAAACCTAATTGAACAATTTTATGTCAATAAATTATCAATTACTGATACATAGTAATAAAATTGATTTTAATGTGTAATATGAAACAACTTTTGCAAAACAATTGGCAATGAAGGAACTATCAGTAATAAATGGTTTTGAATTCAGATTCCTAGAACTTTAACTAAAACAAAAATTTGCAGTAGTTGTCCTAAATTAAATTGAAATTATCTCTACACCTTTTGTGCTTTTTGTGAGAGCTTAATTTTAATAAATAAATATTTTTAAATTCTACTGAGAGCAATGATAAAATTATGAGGACAAACCTCTTGGCCGATTATTATACCTTCAAAATTCACAGATTTTTCTAGGTATCGTGAATGATGAGTTCGTATACATCTTCTTCTGCTTTTTTTTGTGTCAATATTCGAGGCTTCTGATAGAGGGCTTTGGATCCTCTTTCACTTTTCCCCCTGAATCAATATTTTTTCTACGTCATACGCGTTCAGCACTTTTGGTTACAATATTTTGTACGTCTTTGTAATATTCATCAAAGTCACGATTTAATTATGAATTTCAAAAATGCCAACTACACACAAACAACTCTGCCCATTGAGTAACTATGAACAGGCAGAAACTCGGTACAAGATGCTAACGTGATCAAACATTGATCTGGGATAGAGTACTACCAATGTCCGAAGTATTCTTCAAGTTCGGTTTCGAATGTTTAAAATAGCAGTTCCTTCTATAAAGAGTGTCAACAGGAACATCTAATTGATTTTTGAAAATGCGGTTTTCAAGGATAAAACATTCATTTATTTATAAATTCGATTCATCAAAATTTTCTTTCACTATTTCAACAGCGTTTTCATTCCATTAGTATGTACTTTGTTACTACTAACATCTACAATTCCTATTATTCCAGTTCTTATAGACATTGAATTATTATTTTTTGTACATGGTGAATGATGGTGGAAGCACTGGATCATGATTTTGAAATTCTGTAGATTTCACTGTAAGCAGAAAATTCTTGCATCCCTATCTTGATTAAATGTTTTCGGCCTGGTAAAGTAACAAGGGTTTCCAAATTGATCAGTGGTAACTATTTACAGTGGAATACTTGTCAATTTTTTCACTTTCTCTTACACTATATAAAATGTAGGTAAAGGGTATTCTTTTCATCCCAAATATTTGTTGTCGAAATTATAATGGAAATACAGGATTTCGGGTCCCTTGCGTTCAAAAATCATGTATGTAGAAATTTCCCTGTGTATGCATGCGTGCGGGCGTGCCAACGTGCGTACATGTGTGCGTGCGTGTGTGTGTGAACAGGATATCTCAAAAACTACAAATCCTATATAAATAAAATTTTATATATAAGTTTATATTCATCCGGGTATGCAATCTCAATAATTTGACTAAAATGGGATAACCGGAAATGTTACTTTACTCAAGTAATTTTTTGATTTTTCGCGATTTTCTAGAAATTGGCTCTACACGATTCTTTTTAAACTTACCATATTTCTTAGCCATTTAATTCTCTTTCATATAATCTGGACGGCTTCCCAAAATTTTACATGGATCGTGCAACCAGAAATACTTTTACTGTTAACTCTGAATAAAATAACTATGCAAGTAAAAGTCCTAGATAAATGAAAATTTATATTTGGAGCCATAACTATTCTTTATTTAGAATAAATATTTCGGTTAAAATGAAATAAACGGAAGCACTCATACCACTTTATTTCAGTCATTATTAGATGTTTTCACGGTTTTCTTAAAATTGGCTCTAACAATTTTATTTAAAGTATATTTCTTAGCTACTTATTTCAAACATCGAGCAACCGGAAGTACTTGAAATATTAATTGTGAAAAACATCTCAAAATCTAAACGTCATTAGAAGTGAATTCCTATTTATTTCTTACCAACCGCACATGCAGCTGTAAGAATTTAGTCAAAATCAAATAACCGGAAGTGACAATTTATTCTGGAGATTTTTATTTTTCTGCAATTTTCTCGAAAACGGTCATAATAATTCTTTAAAATATTGTTACGGATTTTATACCTCTGATGCTCTTTTACGTGAACTTTTCGTTTTCTTTGAAAATATGCGTTGAAGCGAGTTTTAGGAGAAAATCTCCGGATTTAAACAGCGTTTTGCGAGTCCAGCAATTTGAATGAGTAACCGTGTCAGTTATCGATCTCAAAATAAACGTGAATAGTATTTTCAGCATTTCTGGATATTAATCGCAAAGCTATAGTACTTAGGCGAAAGTTGTGCGTTGTCTCATGCCAGATTTCCCTCTAATAAAGGCAAACTCCTTTAAACTAAGAGAAATAATAATCTTTATTTTTCGTCGATTTTCTCATTATTGTTTAGGTTCATGAAGCAAAAAAAAATTTACTTCACACTCGATAAAAGATTTATTTTTCAACAAAGAAACTTTCTTGCAATATTTTCGCACGTTGAGTCATTCGCAAGATAATAATAATAGCTTATATTATCCAACAGAACATGCATTCCATTTACAGAATACAACAAACTAAACTGGATAAACTATACTAATTGTTAAAATGACATGACTCAAATCTTATAATTTACAATTTATAATTACAATTACAATTACAATTTACAATTTACAATTTATTTGTGTTCCTAACAGCAATAATTATTTGAATATTAAACATATTAAACACAAAACATAATAATTTCGTTAAAATTCTTAGTCGTTGCAAACAAGGGTGATTTTAGTAGTATATTAATGTTAGAATTTCGGCAATAAAACGTACTCTAATCAAGGAACTCGATAGACTCAAGAGACAAATTCGTTAAATGAAAAATTTCTTATAAACAAAAACATTATACATTAGCATGTTGAATTTATCCAAACGAAAGCAAAAAACGTGATGGTCAATAAAACAAATTATAATTTAAATCACATTTATTGTTTTATTATTATTGTATATTTATTAAGCGAATATAGCAATTTTGATTAAGTACTCAACTTGTAATAATTTAAGATTTGATTCCTGTTGAGACTTGTTTGTATACTGCTGTTAAATGTTAATGGAATACTGAATAATTTGCTACAAGATCGCAAATTTCTACAAAGGAGCTAATAACTAACAATAAGTAAACAGTCTCTTCTAAGTAGGATTTTAGGCTTTAGTTGTCCATTAAACTGTAAGAGCTCAATTCAGACAAAATGTTCAAACATTTCCATGGGTTTTTGTTCCCTTTTGAATTCACTGAATAGAATTTTATTTCGCAGAATAAAATAATAAATACGTAAGCAGCAGAACGTCATTTAATACTACCTTCAATAAAAAATTTCGTAACATAAAAGTTCACAAAGAGAAGTTCTACTGTATATTAAAAACAATGAAAATTGAAATTCCTTGTTAATATCTTCGCAACGCGCCACTTAACTTAGTAGCACGCTGTTTTAACTAATTTGCGTTTCGAATGATTCTTATAAATGAACAAGAGTGCAGTAAATAACTAACTATCGTTTTTCAGCTCCAGCTAATGGCTTAATAGTAAAGTGACATCATACATTAGTATAAAAGTATAAACTTTCATTGATTACGATTTAATAGGGGAAAATTATGAACGATATCCAGCATTACACATACATACGTGCGCGCGTACACATCCGCACCCTCGCACCCACACACACACAAATATCCTTACATGCATAGGCAGCTCTAAGGATTTGAATTATGAGCGTTGCAGGTCTTAAAGTTAGTAAGAATATTTATTCCACAAATATGTTCATTTCAAATTTATAATGGTAAAAGTAGCGTGACTGAAAAAATTTTGTTTATGTTTTGTGTTGTATTTAATTACAAATATCGCGAAAGTCCAAATGTGGATTCTTCAAGGAGGAATTCGATTGAAACAATATAAAATCCTACAAAAGTTGACAGATACGAAATTTAGAAACGACTTCTTACTTTTACTAAAAATTGACTGGGTGTATTTTTCAAGAATAAAGGAAAGCTGCGAATGAACTTTTTACCAATCCTATTTCACTTTAATACTTAAGTGCCAGGGCGGTGGACCGCTAATTAACTTTCCCAGGGGGTCGAAGCGGTGCGGTCCATACGGTCCTACAAGTTATTCCATATCTAAGATTTTCGTGATACTTTAATAAAGTATCACACTTAAAGTTAAAACAAAAAAACAATATTTTAAAAAGATTTAAAAATGAGATTTGAAAAAGTATAAACTTCAAAGCATTACTTTTATTAACTTTTCTGCCACTTCAAGACAAGTCTACCAAAAAGGTTGTTTATTTATTCACTCGAGCAATAATAATCGTTTTGTTCGACTACTTGTGATTTTACTAACCACCCAGGGCCACAAAGCACTTAACTAAAAATAGCATGGGTGCACTCTTTTTCATATGCGGACCTCTAGCATAACCCGCCCGTGTTTATAATAGCATGTAGTTCTTCAGCGTCGCGTTGGTCCATATGGCCGCTAGCATGTTTTTGAATTTTTCAAGCGATAAAACATTGCAACTCAATTTTTATTTCATCTATTTAACTTTATACTGAAAAATGCTCAATACAACAAAAACAATTTTGGTTTAATGGTACTTATTTGACATGTTACCCTGACCGTTAACATATTAATATTCATTCATATATTGCATAAACATATCGGTACCAATAATAGCTTTGTTTTAAAATTTACCCCTTAGCTATGCACAAATAGTCCCCAAACGGAAAAGCAGATGCTACCTGTTCAGCGAATTTAAATCAAGTAACACTAACGTTACCAACAAACTTCCAAATGGCACTGGGTTCACACGGAGGTTGTATCAAAACCAAAATTCTAGAAAGTTGTAAAAATATCCTATCGCACAAATTACAGCAGCTTGCTTCAAATAAATGTAAATTTTAATAACAAATATTAACTTCAAACAAATAATGTTACCAAGAATTAATTTAAATATATTTTATTGGAACAATAAAGTATTAAGAGATGAATTTAGGGCAATTCATAATTTAAAATGAAAGGCTTTAGTAAGTGAACGTAAAATAAACTAAAGGTTATTAAGAATATAGTAAATAGCAAAGGGCTATTCACAATTTAATTAATTTTACCAAATAAATGTCATATAAATAGATTTATAGTAAATCAATTAAATGTTAGGATTATTAAAGTAATTACGAAGTATTTAATTACACTTGTGAAACCCTTGTATCACAGAAACATAAAACTAGCAAAAAATAAACGGTGTCTTACATATCGTTTCGGGCATCCATGATACTGAAATACAAAATTTAATTTTTCGACGATGTTCAGTTTTACTTTAAGTTCTTCAGGTTAGTTGATTTTCAGAAATTTAACAGAGAAACTGTTTAGTTCATATAAAACAGAATTAAACAGCTAACAGGTACACTAGGTTAAAAAAATCGTTATAGCCGATTTCAAGAAAATCGTGAAAAACTAAAAATATGGAAAATATCTAAAAATGACAAAAATAAAGTCGTACTTCCGGTTCTTCAATTTTAACAAAATTCTTGATTTTTTAAACAAGAGTAATTATGACCTCAATTATAAATATTCATTTGTCTAGGACTTTTAGTTTCATAGTTATTTTATTCAGAGTTAACGGAAAGGGTACTTCTGGTTACTTGATTTACGGAAAATTTTTAGAGAAATCTCTTGGACTATATGAAAGGGAATTAGTTGGCTAAGAATATAGTAAAGATAAAAACAATCGTTACAGCCGATTTCGAGATAATAGCAAAAAACCAAAAAATGACCAGAGTTAAGTGGAACTTTTGATTATCCGATTTGAATCAAATTGTTGCGCATGCGTGTCCGTGTGCGGGGGAACACAGACTTAAATATACAATTTTGTTTATTTACGACTTTAAGCTTCCGAGATACTCTATTACACCCACGCACCCAAATAGGCATACACGAACGCACGCACTATCGCACACAGCTACGCGCGCTTTCTCCGATACACGCACACACACACACATACACACACACACACACACACACACACACACACACACACACACACACACACATGCACACAGACCAATTTTCAAAAACATGATTTTCGGACTCAGGGGACCCGAAAACATGTATTTGCACTAAAAACCAGACATGGATAATTTTGAACGAAAACAATATCTTTTACCTATATTTCATATAAGGTAAGAGAAAGTGAAAATAGAGAGCATAACTAGAGATTTCTACAAATTCAGGCAGCAAAACGTTGCCCTATGCAGCTTCTAAGCTGCGTAAAACGATTTGTAAAATAAACTTGCGGTATTGCTAAACGTTTTGCTTAAGTTTAAAACAAAATTAGCAAATCTATTACATAAATTATATTTCTTCAGGGATAGAAAAGGGGTAACTTAGTTTTATAGCGTCATACGGAAACTGGTTAAAAAGTTTAGACATTTATACCGTTCCTTGCAAACTCGTATTAATTGAAAAATACAGAAAAATTCCAATCCTGTAGAACCCGGTTACTTCATTATAAATTATATTTTACATTCCTAGATGCTCTACTGGAAACATTGTTAAATCTTATTTCTAAAACAGTTTTAATGGGATTCGACTAAATAAAGACGTACAATAATTCTATTTTTCCTTCCATTTAGGATGAAGGCGGCTTTTGTCCTTCTATTTGTCATTTGATCATTATTTCCTCAACTTATGTGGGCACTATAGTGTATTGAACTCTTATCCAACAAAGAATTCAATAGGTAACTTTATTCGTGCTGCTTTTGTCTTCGTTTCTCTAAAAAAAACGTCAATGCTGTAAATTGAATGCACATCCTGTGCATTACAATAATAGTTATTATCTTCTTACCATTAAAAGTACTACTTATATAAATAATTAATATAATAATAAAAATACTGTACTGTACTGTACTGTTACTCATAAAGTACATCTTATTCTGATTTAAAAAAATTGAAATGCGTTGTAACTTGACGAAACGGCACGGCGCATTTTCTAAGGGTGATAGAGTCAATGACAACGTACTTACAGGGTTGAACCACTAACTAAGGAGATAAGTGGATTAAAGGTACTTAATTAGTTAGCTTTTAAGTAAGTTTGTTATAATAGGTCAAAGTAATACAATCATTTCGCCTGACAATTGTTAGTGATATCTACACGAAACTTTAGTGTGGAGCCTAGAATCCTAAACCACTCGAAATATTGATATACCTAAAGTCGTAAACCTCATTCAGTTACGCTTAGAATAAGCAGATTATAAAAGGAGGGCTGCCTAATTTTAATTCGCAGAGGGAAACGAATTTCTGCCCGCCGGGGGGTTGTTAAATGCCTGCACAAAACAAGAACGCGATTATTAAAAATTTCTTAATGACTATGCAATGGTCAGAAGCATTCTAACGTCATTGATATGAAGTGAAATATGACTGGGACTTTACTTGTGTGATATACTTTTGGAACAGCCGAATTATTTTGAGCTAATTTAATTTCTATCAATACCCACCAGTTTTGAATATCAATTAAGTTTAAATTATAAAAGAAAATTATTCGTAAATGGCATCATGTGCGGCGTATCTTCAAATAATAATTATTATAAAAATGGTCAAATATACAAACGCTCGTACAGCATCCACAGAAGTAAACTATTACGCTTTCTATAATAACGATTTTGACTTAACCATTGCATATAAATGAATAATGTACAGTTAGAACAAATTAAGGCCTGAAAATATTCCACATTGCTCCATCCAAATCTTTTCATAGTTAAATACACTAATACGAAGTAAAACGATTAAATAACGAGACTAAATAGGGTGCACTGAACGGGGTCATTGTCTAGCAACGATAAGCATGCAGTTGTTTTATATAAAACTTCAACTACCGGTAATTAAAATTCAGAATTATTATTAAAACTAGTGTTTAATTGTTGAGGTATTTCTACATTAGTGTTGAGTTATTTTGCCAAAAATTACGTTATACTCAAAAATTGATCAGAATCGATATAAACTTTACTGTAAAACTTGGCAAAAGTTCTATCGAAACTCACAGACTCAAAAGAGTTTGTAACGAGAATTGTATATCCTAAGTGCAGATTTTGTAGTGGCACAGGAAGTTTAGTATTGACAGAATATATCCGAAAAGTTCGAGATATTGTTAGAAAGGGCTGTCAATTTCTGTGATGTAAAATATCAATAGGGAAGTTGTCAAACAAATGTTGCACATTATTGTAAACGTGCCAAAAGTATACATACACTGGATTAGAAGGAGACCCGTGTTTCAAAATGTGCTGACATTTTGTGTAAAATTAAGCTAAATCCAAATTTCTTGTCTTCTGTTATTACGTGTGATAAAATATTGATTTCCCAGTACAACCTAGAAACAAAACTACAATACATGCACTGAAAACCTCCAGATTCCTTCATAGTAAAAAGACCAGTTTTTAGTACTGCTTTCGATGTTAAGGGTGTTTTGTTAGTTGAACGGCTTCCTAAAGATAGAACAGTTAACCAACATTAGTATATGGAGATTAAAAAAGTTTATAGAGTGCGAGTCCTGTATAAAAGATTTGAATTGTGGAAACATGACTTAATGTGTAACGAAACAAAACGGAACTAGGCACCTTTAGAGAGTGAATAATTGAGAATATTTAGATCTTACAAGTTTGCACGGCTAGCTAAGGAGAATGGGTGCTTTCGAAGTGAATGTAATTAATTGGTGTTAGATTAAATAAGGAATAAATAAATAATTCACAAAGTCTAATCCATAAAATGTTTAATTATAAAGATATCAACTAGTTTCACCTATAGAATTAGGCATTTTCAAATAATTGAAATTAGCTAATCATTTCAGGTATAAAAATGCGCTCAATAAATTCTTTTAAATAATATAAAGTGCAACGACAGTCCATACATATAGAGAAATGGTATAACAATTAAAATTCTAATTAAAACCCTTAATAAAAACATTGAACAAGTTAAAATAATTGTAGATGTATGATTGCTGTTATGTAAGTTTCGAAGGACCGATGACGATAGTCGTTGGTAAATTAGTCTTAACTGTGAAGGCGCCACTTCAACTTGAGGCAGATACACTCTACAGAACTAATGGCTGAAGACCAACTTTTGAAACCTTTGGAAGAAAATGATAACCTATGGGGTTGTAAAACTTCGGCAATTATGCCACTGTGTTGTAAGTGATCGCTGAATTCTCAAGAGTACAGTGTAATCTTACCTGAATGCTGTAATCAAGATAAAGTAAGTTAAAGCTAATGTATTTCAATAAATCAGATTACTAAAGTGATGGTCAGTATAATGAAATAGAATATCAACCTCCAGAAACATATTACAAATAAATAAATGTGAAACAGGTGTATAATTTAATCTAATCGTATCTGTTTTATATAAATATATTAGCATTATGAGTTGTTTTTTGGGGTCATTAATAATAATTTATTAGGAAACTGCGCCATTCTGAAAATACAAGGGAAATATAGTAAGATTATCGTGCTTTCCATCGGTAAACACATTTCGTCTCGGGTTAGTTACGGTCAACTTCCAGATGTGAATTAATGAGAAGTGTTCACAGATTAATTAAACAAAAAATAATAAAATAATGGGTGAAATCGACACGAATTCCACCTTTGTAGTTAAAGTAAACGATTAAGTTTATATGTTGGGCCGTCAACTTTATACTTTCAATTCTGACACATTTCAAAACTTATTTATATACATAGAGTCCCAAAGGACTATCTCTCCTTTTTAAAGCTAGTAAAGTGGTGTATCATACAACGACATTATTTCAGCATTTATTTTAATGCTAGCAACTGCCTATCGACGGATTCTACTGATTTGCCTCCTAAAGTAAGACTACTTAACATCTATATATGGAGTGTACAAAAATAATTCTCTGGGTAGTAAATTGAAATCAAATTGCCCACAATTTCTCGAATTAGGTTACTACACTAGGCTCAATCACTTATTTTCGTTCCATAACCCACTTCACTGCAATTAGCGTGGTAGAGTTTTGAAACATTCAACTATGTGGCGTCTCTATGTCTTAATTCGAATTTAATACGTGACTATTTGTAAAGCAGATTTTGACAAATAAAGATATTATCGCCATCCATATCATCATATCACCAGACGACTTCTTTTTATTTCCCAAAATAAGAGACAAGCTTAGGAGGTCTCATTTTGAAAGCGTTGGAATGTAAAGAAGAAAACGGCAAAACTTCTAAAGGTACCGACGGCTGCTAAGTCAGAAGGTTATTTCCACCAATATTAAACACGCATAAAACGATGTATATAACGTTTACTTGTAATAGACGTACTGATTGCGGTACATTTTGTACTATCCAGCACTTTATTTTATAACACTCGCCGAAAGATGAGGTACTACCTGTAATTCAATTTTACTTTACTTGCGTTGATTAGTTGCATTTATTTTTCATTACAGTGTTTAGTTGGCAATCTGAAGTTACACACAGTTTATCCGCTTAAATACATAAACCAACAAAAATAATCGCTTTTGTTTATCAATTTATCATTTTTTAGCTGTAGTAATTTTTGTAGATCTCGATATAGTTTGGACAATATATTTTAGTGTATCACATATAATGGCATGCTAAAGTGAGAAATGTGTCCTGTAAAATATATAGATTACTATCTCTATAGTTGTTAAAACGTACATACATTGAATACAAAGCTCTACAATAAAGTAAAATTCTATGGATTATTTAAATTAAATTGTTCATTGTCTTATTGCCTGGCGGTTATACGTAAGTTCTAGAGAATCTGCTAACAAAATTCAGCAGTAAGATCTGGTAGCAGTGAAACATATGTGTTCTCCATAGTATAAATCTCTTGGTAGGATCTTTTTTCATGTTCGTCACTGACTACATCAAAGTTTTCGTTAATGAGAATGAAAAAAATATAATTTTAGTAACATATTGCAACTAAGATTCTCGTAACTCTTCAAAAGGTTACTAATTACTTCATGGTAATTTTGGCCTCTTCTATTCCCAAGAAATTATATAAAACAAGCTTAAAAGCACCCAAATTATCTACTCATCTCCCTGGAAAATTTTCATCAAAATATCTATATCTAAATAGATCGCATATTGTGACCCAGAAAAATTCAGCCCTTTATCTTAGCTTTGCTTAAACCTGCAAATGGTGCCTTTAAATAGTTAAAAGCTGTCCCATTTTTACCCATAGCCTTTACGAAATTCTTCATTAAGCGTTGTTTTATATGTAAAGGAAGCAGAAGGATTTTGTTCTAGTCTGCCGGCGGATTATATTATGCGTTTTTGGAGCCAATATCTAATGAGCAGATCTTTACCTATTGTCCCATCCATAGAGAAAACAGTAGTACTTTGCGTAATCTTACTGCATACCAAGCAACAAAGCAGCAACTTTTATATCGCCACATAGTAGCGAACCATTTCCTTTATAGTGATTATTTATCTAAAAGCATATCCAATAGGACTCGATGGAAACATATTTCCATTAAGGTGCCATACTGCTTTCAGTCTTAGCTTAGAACTGTCTATAAAAGAATCCGTTCCTCAATATTGTACTCAATACCAGGAGTTCTCATTAACCCACGTAAATTATTACAAGTAACAAGATCATTCGATCCTTGAAAACACGGTATACAACTTGTTGGTGGTTACGACACATATTCTATTGTTTTAGTATTAAAGCTAGAATTTCGACCATTTCATTTGTCAAATCAAGGTCTCTAATTAAATCAGATAGCTTTAATGAGAAATTCTGTGAGGCTGTTCTGAGGAAAAACTCTTAGGGGAGTCAAAATCTTCTGAGGTAGATGATTACGGCGACTTCAGAAGCAGAAATTCAGTAGACCGATTAAGTTCTTCCTCTTCTTATTCTAGTGCGTATTAACTAGGTGACTCAGACACAAGCAAACCTTCTGTATGAGGTTTAACTCGTTAGAACACTGCATATTTGATAAATATGATATATTTTTTTACTTTGTTAACCCATTGCACAGTTGTGGTGTCATACAGAAATAATAATCTATCACGTGATTTGTGGGTTCTCTTCATATCTTGAGCACAGCAGAGAGCGTTAACTATGGTTTACAATAAAACCAACTGCAAAGCAATAGAAGTTGCGGCATATATGAGGCGCCTATGCTTTATGTTGATCACCAACTTTACAGTGAAAATAATATGTGTATACTATTTTTATTTTTTGAGTAGTCTTCCATTTATGAGGTGAAAACATTGGCGCTCTACATTAAGTAACAGAAATTGTCTGAAATATTGACATATTTACGAGATATTTTAGTTTAAGGTTAATTAGTTTGACAGGCCAAAGTTATGATGCGAACTGAAGTAATCACAAAACCTGTTCGCTTTTAATACAATGAGAAAGCAACGGTACTGACGTATTAATTAGGTTAACAATTAACTTCTGAAGATTCGATCATTTAACTTATTTCTTATATTTAATACCTAATTTCCTTTTACACCATCATAAAATACAAACTTAATTACACATTAACATGTTTAGAGACTAAATTAACAATTATTTCTTCAAATTTGCATAATTTCCATTATTTCTTATTAAAATCGTGAAGTATGAATACTTTTATGGTTTGTTTCACAGGAATTTGTTATTCTTAATGTTTAATTGTGCTAATAGTGCTCTATTAGCTATTAAAATTATCTTGCCTTTAAGGTTATTCGTGCTTAGCAAGTCAAAGCACATTGAAATCGACTAATTTTATTACCAAAACATTTTAACTGTTGCCCATTGTTATTAAAGCCACATTAAAGTCCTAAATAGATTATCAATTTTCCGCACACACCTTTCATGCGAAAAGATACGTTATGTCCTGTTCACCGTAGTCTTTCCAGACATGGGTCGTACTATGAATCCGGTTTGCTAAACATCTGACGCTGTTGTTAAGTACTTACTAATTAATTTATAATTATTTAACTAACTTTTGTAACATGCAATCGTACGAATACGTCCTAATTTTAATGTAAATTCTCCTTTCAAATATCTATATGTCGCAGTTATAAAGTTGTCTTGGTTTGCCAATGAAATCAAAATACAGCAGTCAAATACAATACGATTACATAATAAATTCTCACAAGAAATAACAAAATTAAATAATTGAAATTTAAATATATTTGGTATCGACTGAAAAATGTGTATGTTAAATTTAAAGTTCAGAAAAGTATTTCCAACACATAAAGAAATATCCAATTTATGAGAGCTGAATAGTTAAATTGGCTAAAAACACGTAACACTCGGGATATGACAAAAAATTTTCTATAAATTATTAGTAAAATAAATAATACTAGGTATTTAAAACAAAATTTGACTTTTCCGAGGAGCGAGCTCGGTGCTGTAATGGCAAGCGTACTAGAGATCCGCTCAGGAAGCCCAGGTTCGATTCCTGCTCAAACAAATTTCTTTAATATTTATTCATTTCCTATTTTTAAAATTATTCATCTTTAATTTCAGTTTCTATGAAATAATCGATAGTTCAAGTGTATATTTATATTTAAAGAAACACTATACATCTTTAAGATTTATAATAGACTAGCCTTCCACCAGCGTAAGAAAACTATCAAGCCACTTGATTGATCCAAAGCAATTTTATTAATAATTCTTCAGAAGTAACAATTACAACAATTCGCAGGCAGGCTTTTGGAATTTTATTAATAATTCTTCAGAAGCAACAATTACAACAATTCGCAGGCAGGCTTTTGGAACGACTTCACAACAAGCAGTACATTATTAGATCATCGTAGAGCCGATCGTCCATGGATTAAGGAAGATCTAGATCTACTGAAAATGGAATAATTAACCCGCACAATTTACATGTCTATCACCACAATTGCATGTAGTACTATCAAGTTCCAACAACTAAGGTCTAGACAGGGATTTTAGGAAGATGCGTAATAAGCACGATTAAATGAAGCATTTCATTTAGAATTCTTTCAAGCTCATTTGCAAAATCTACAAGACATTTCGCTAAAAATCCCTCCTAATATGCGATTTACATATTATGAGGCTCTGTCTCATTTCATGCTTCAGTGCGAGAATATCTAAACAACTGATGTGCTTCGATTTGAACGAAAACAAAACAATATTGATTATCTATTCTTTTTTAAAATCTGTTTTAAGATGAATCACTGCCATTCATCGTATTTTCATATGTTTTTCTAGATTAAAAGAATTTGGTCTCATTCCAAAATAAATCTTAAACAATGCAGGATAAAGAAGAAATTTAGAGTAATATAAATACATTTCACAAAGACGAGCAGAGAACGTGTTCTCAAACTTTCTGCGCCTTTATCATACACAGCAATGACATTGTAATGTTTGAATTAAATTTTCCTGAAGGCAAATACCTTGCATGTGCCTAATAAATTACAGAATCGAGAAAGCATCTAATTAAAACAACTAAACACTTATCACTGCTGTAGAATTCCAAATTTAAATGGAAGAAAATAAAATAATTACTATAAAACATTGCACTTCACATAACTAAATGAATTATAAAATACCGAAGATATTTGCAAACTAATTTAAACATTCATATGAACGCGTAAAGTAATTATCGCAATCAAGGGACCATCTTCTATGGCGCATATCTAAACTTAATATACAAATAAGAAATATAATACGCAGTCACATTCCTAATATGTGAAAACAAAATGTGCTTTCATAAAATTCCTCTAATAGAAATCAAAAGATTCAAATGAAATTAATGGCTAAGCCAGAAAAATTTACAAGATATTTAATTAAAATTAAAAGACACTCTAAGTGGGTTAAAATTAAAATATCCAAAAATAATTTCTGGAAATATTTCGTTGCGGTCCAAAACAATAGCTAGAAATTGAAAATTTGTTAAATTTAAATTAAAACTAAAAGTCAACTAATCAAATCTGGCTACGATTTAGGACACAGCGTTATCCAAATCATTGTATCCATTGAGAAGAATCTGTAACGTAACCTCCTCCGTCATCTAAATTAAATGTACTATATGTACGACTCAAAGAACTATGTTTCACCGCAGGGACAAACGAAACAACGCTTTGGCAAGATGATCAGTCCTTAATTCGTCATGCTACTGAATGTATTATATTTTGATGAGATCGCGTTAAACCTTGTTATACAATATTGATTCGGCTTAATGAAAATAAAATTTAATATGTTAATCATTATTAAAATGTTTAAATAGAAAATGGTGCGTTTTAACGAAATCGTTCAGTTTTTCTCTTCTCGGCATCTAATAATTCAAAAATTAGATATTGCAAGGGGAAAACCTTAGAACCGTATGAAAGTTAAACTTTGGAGATAAAAAACCTCGAGAATATGAGTTGTTAACAGCATATTCTTAACAGTCACTATTTAATGCTAAAAATTCCACCAAATTTCATCAAATTATACGATCAGAGTTACTTTAAAAACTTCTATTCCTACTCCACGTTTAGGGAGAAGAATGTGTCCCGTCAAAAACATGTATGAACCTGTTAACTTCTTTTTATCTAAACTTTACGCTCCCGAGATTTCTCACATATTCGGGAACACCTTGTATATTTGAGATTTTTAAGTCGAATTAATTTCAAAAAATAACTGCTTAATTATTCTAATCATTATCAGGGCGTACATATTTGAATACTATTTAACAATTTAAATATTTTTGTAATAATTCTAATTATAACAAAACGAGTTTTTGATATAAACGTTAAATAATTTAAAATTCAAGAATTCTATTAAACGGAGAAGAAACATGAAATACTTATTAATAGCTATTAATTATAATCTGTGGTGGTATTTGTATTTATTTAGAAAAAATGAAATAAACTGAAATGAGAGCTGTCATAAGGAATCTGTGCAAAAAAAGGTTTATCACCAAAAGCCATTCATACTGATACCGCCGATGTATTAGGTGAGTCTGCCCATCAATTAATTAAAAATTTGTCTCGGAATTTTAGATTTGAAACAAGCGCCGGGAGCAGAAACACAAAAAACAGTCGCAGTCAAAGAAAATGTTGACATGGTTCTCAATAATCTAAAGGTTACAGTAAAGATTATAGCAAAAAATGTAGCTGCATGAATTGGGCCTTAAAAAAGTCTTAGCTGGTTGGGCGCCCAGAATGTTGATGGCTGATTAAAAACTCAACAAGAAAATTGCATCTAAGGCAAATTTGACTATAATTAACACAGATCAGAAAATGTTTTTGGATAGATTTGTGGCAGTGGATGAAACCTGGGTATATCGCTTTGATTCAAAGCTAAAGCTGCAAATAGAATTGTGGCTAACAGCCCCAGAAAAATTTCGGGTCACTTCTTCCATCGTCAGCATAATAGCGACATTAATTTGAAATTCCGAAGGGACCCTTTTTGTTGATTATCTACAATGTGGGCACACTAATCACAGTTTGATACAATGCGGATCTTATAGCGAAAGCTCATTAAGCAATAAAGGACAAAAGACGGAGAAAATTGAGCCAATGAGTTTTCGTTCACAAGAATAAAGCCCTAGCACACAAGTGTTGCGTTGCAATTACTGTCATCTACGATGCTGATTATTAGTTTTTCCTTCAGTTAAAGAAGCATTTACGGGAAGCTCATTTTACTGATGACGAACATGTAATCCGCTTTGTAAAAGACTTATTGACAAGGCAAGACAAGGAGTTTTTTTCCTAAAGCATCGAAAAACTTCATCAACGACACACCAAATGAATTAACATACTTCTAGAAATTAATTTAAAAAATAAAATTTGTTCAAATGTCTCAATTATTTCCCTCTATGTTCAGAACAATAATTCCTGAACTCCCCTCGTAGTGAAACCATTTTTAAATATGTTATCACTAATGATTGTTTTTTGACAAAATCGAAACATGTAGAATTTTCAACATAAGTATAATTGTAGTTTATTGAAATTGATTATCTAAGATATCTAAAAGTTACAAGTCATATTTACCTTACCCAACAGTGGAATATATGGTCTAGTTATTTATATTTACAAAATTGTTTTACTTAAAATAAGTGACAAAAATTACATGTTACTTTTATTATAAATTATATATGGAGATTCCTAATGCGTTTATAATAACATATTAAAGGGAATTACTATAAGTGTAAAATAATGTATATGCATATGGATGTATTTACTATTAAATTATTTTATGTATTAGAAGTTATTTATTGTGTATGTCAGTAAAACATATTAGTACTACCAAAAAACTTGAATATTCAAATAAAACGAACTTGTAATAACATGATGTAACAAAATTATAAAAAATTATAAAAACCAAATTTTCATTTTAAGTTCTATAGATATAGAAATATTTTTTTTTGAAAAGGAGTCCAGTCCAGAAACTATTGTTCAATTTCCAAGCACTTTATTAGTTAAACTATCTGTAACCTACGCCTGGCAATGACAAATTCTTACATATGAATTTAAAATTAATTATCGGAGAAGTTTAAACTTATTGTAACGTTAAAATACGAAATTTTAAATTAATATCGATTATGTTCAAACGCCCGATATACAGGGTGTTCGGAAAATGCCCCTGGAAACTTTGAGGGCTGATTCTACATCAAAAATAATATGGGTAAGTCATTTGTGAAAATGTCGAAATCTTCATGGTTTCCAAGATACGGGGGTTGCAAAGAGAGAATTTTAATATCTATTTTTTGCTCTAGATATCTTAAACTTTTACCAATTAAGTTTTTACTTGGCACATAAACTAAGCTCGATAGATGAAATAATTGT